>JADDUG010000100.1:0-14132 GCA_018340795.1 Penicillium steckii
ATTGCTGATTATAAAATCAGAATCTAATTAGATTATAGTTATTTTAAAATAGAGAAAATTAATTGAAAATTATTAATATTAAGATTATTACAATAAATTGAATATAAATTTATTTACTTTAAAGAAAATAATAAATATTAAAAAAATAAAAATTCTCATTCAAAATAATATAAATTCTGATAGAATAGTAAAATTTGATTTAAAAAAAATTACCAAATTGATTAATAAATATAAAAATATATAATCACAATCAAATTTATCTAATTCGAAAAAATCAGCTAACAATAACAAAATAGAATTTTTTGATCGAAATATTAGAAAGAAAAAGAAAAAAAAAAGAAAAAAAAGATCTATAGAAAACAGAAAGAAACTATATATAATTCTAAATTCTGAAAGCAAACAGATTCAATCTAGAGCAAAAAAGTTTTTTTCTAGATAATATAATACAGAAATTTCTAATAAATAATATAGTTAATAATAAATAGAATTCATCAGACAGTACAAATTAATTATTCTAAATTATTCTGATTTATTTATTTTTATAAAAAATTCTGAAACTATTCAAATTGATAACAGCCGGCCGGATATATTATAATATATTTTTTATATTTATTTGTTATTAATTTTTATTTATCTACTTAGAAAATTATCTGCAATTGTAACAATTTGTATCTAATTACTATTTTGTTATTCTACAGATATTATAACTATAGTATAAAATATATAGATATATTTCAAATCAGATACAGAAAAATAAAATCCTGGAAATACTATTCCAGTAGAATATAACTAGCTACTATACAAATAGTCTTAGTATTAGAGTATCTATATATAACCGAACAAATATATATTTATCTATTTGTATATAATACTGCTAATCTAGTACAATATCCAAATATACAACTTCATTTCTCAGATCTCACTTTTTTCGGTGAAACTACTAATCTTTATATTTCGAACCCGATTCGATACTGTTTCTTCCTCGAAAAAGATATATAAAAAAAAGATTGAATAACTTTGTTTACATTATTATAAGTATCTGAAGATTCTTCAAACAATCAGAATAATATAAGTGAAATCATTCAATCTTTTTCTCATATATTTTCTTTGAGGAAGAAGCAGTATCAAATTGGATTCGAAGTATAAAAATCAGTAGTTTCACCGAAAGAGATAAGCTCTATGGCTTTACTATATTATTCTTCAGCTTCTTTGTCAGAGATTCTATAATATTTTATAAATAGAATTTATAGACCTAAATAATTATTTCAATAAAAATCTAATAAATATATTTATTCTATTTATATTCAAAAAAAAA
Source organism: Penicillium steckii (assembly GCA_018340795.1). Classification (NCBI taxonomy): domain Eukaryota; kingdom Fungi; phylum Ascomycota; class Eurotiomycetes; order Eurotiales; family Aspergillaceae; genus Penicillium; species Penicillium steckii. The sequence goes on from JADDUG010000100.1 coordinate 1,316, forward strand.
TAAAAAATTGTATTCTTATATTGATTATCAAAAATTGATATTTTTTGTTTTTTATATTTGAAATTTTTAACTATTTTCTAAAAATCCAATTTTCTAGCAAAATAAATATATAAAATATATATTATTAAATCTATATTTAAAAAATAGATAGAATATCTGGATCTAATTTAAAAAAAACCCCCAAGAAAAATATAATTATTTATCAAAATTCCGAAATATAATTTTTATAAAATATAGAAAAAATTTCTCAGATTTATTATTGAATAAAATAATATTTCTATAAATTCAAAATAGATTTGAATTATACAGAAATAGAAAATTTCAAATTATTCTCAGATTCTATAATTTCTATTGAAAATTTATTGAGAAATATTTTCTGATTATATTATTCTTTACAGAATTTTTTTAACGAAACAAAAACAAAATAAAGAATATTAGATTAAACAATAGAAAATCAAAATTTTTTTTGGAAATCTATATAATATTTTCTCAAAAGTTTTTTTTTTATTATTTCAATTCAAAAAAAAATCTATTAGATTTAAAATGAATATATTAAATTTTGGAATAGCAGAAGTTCTTTTATAATCAGATAATCAAATCTGAATATTATATTATATATATATATATATACTATAATATTCTCTCTCTATATATATATATTATATAATACTATAATATAGTATATCGGCTATAGTATTCACTACAACTACCAATAGTGATATTATTAATTGCCACTATATAGCAATTCAGATCAAATAACTATTCTATTTACTATTGTCAAATTGATATAAATAGGATTATTATCTCCGGTCTAGATAATTATAACCATCTTCTCTATTTTTTTCAATCTTAACAATTTGAAAATTTTCTATTTGGGACTATTTCCCTCTGCTACTAAAACTATTAGTCAACTCTACTACCAGTTTTCACAGAATTCTATTGATACTATTTAATATTTTTTATCAATAGTAATTTGTGATTCAATAATATAAATTTAATAATCTAAATTAATTGATATTTTTTAATAAATATTTAATTCAATATTATTTAAATAATCAATTTCAATGGATTTCTTGTTTATATTCAAAAATCTATTGAATTGATCTAGTTAATATAGAATTATATAACAAAAATAAAGTTTGAATAGTTTAAAAAATAATCTGATATATTAATTGATTAGATCTAATTATAATAAAATATAATATCAATTGAGAAAAACAAAATTTTATAATATTATTATATCTTAGTATATTCAAAAAAAATCTGATTTTTTATTATCAATCTAGAATAATATTTTAATAAAATAATACTAAAATTTATATATTTCGATATATTCAAATATAATTTGAGATTTATAATATTTATATAATCAATTGATTATTATATATAACAGATAGATTCTATTGTTTGGATTTATAGATTACCACTCGGTCAAAAGAGACCACAATATCGAAGCGAGAGCTTTGATATTCTTAAACTATATATATATAAAGTATAGATAGCGCATAAATATATTTGACACGGATTCCTGTGATATTATATTTTTCTAATTTCAAATATTATTGAATTATATTAAATATTTTTCAATAATATATATTCTATATATAAACTGATCTATATTTTTATGATCTAAATTAATTTGAACTGCATTTCAATTATTATTAAAAACAATTTAGTAATCTATTTTTCAGAATACAATAAATAATCTGATTCAGTTCTTTTTATATAGAATCAAGACTATACAAATAGTATAAAAATATTATATCAATATTGATATTTATCTATTTATTTATATATTTTTTACAATATATTATAAATATATATTTCAATATAAATTTGTTGAATAATATATATTGTATTGATTATATATTTTGATAGAATAGAGTATTTCAAATCAGATATTTCTAGACTTTAGAATCCGAATATACCAAAGAAATATTTTCAAAATTCAATATCTCTCTATATATCTGTTTATGAGCAGATTTTATAAATGGCTTATAATCAGAATATAAGCGGCTCAATAAGCGGAAAACCGCTCAAAATATGGGGCGAAGCTAGTTTTTGGCAAAATTGTATTATTATACAAAATCTTGGCAGTAATATAATGGTATTGTAGTCAGTAGTAGCCATATTAGTATCATATGAGTTTAAAATATTCTCTACTTTTCTATTACTTTTCCTGCCACATCAAAATCTTGTATTTACTATCATTTAGTATCTATCTAAAAATATATATATTATCTATTGTTTTCAATAACTTTCTGTATATAGTGGACTATTGTGACGGCAAGATTCTCAAGAATATCTATATCAATTGAAGATCAGATTTTTTGAGCTATTCCAATAAGAAATTCAAAGATCTCTTTATTATTCAGTATATTTTTTATTTCCAGATATAATTTGTAGATTTTTGTTTTCAATAATATCTATAAATTCTCAATAGAATTAAGATCTGGCAAATAGAAAAACCAATATATAATCTCAAAGTTTTGTTCAGCTAATTATTTATATATAATAATAGCTATATAAATAGAAATATTGTTTTGTTAAAATATTGTCTTATCTATATTATTTATCAGAGTTGGAAATATTTGTTGATAAAATTCTAAGATTATAAATTGATTGACTTCTCTGCAAAATAAATTAGAATCACTGAAAAATAGAATTAAATCAATACAATAATCTGAATCAGAGAAAGCTATTCAAAATATCTATTTAACACTTTTATAATATAAAACTTCTTCAATATTTTGAATCTGAATTTGCTGTAAATATAATATAAAAGTCTATTCATAATATCTACTATTTTCTCTTTCGATAGTTGTTTTATCAGAAAAAAAGATTATTTTCATTTTGGAGAATCAAAATCACAATATTATTCGGTCCAGATTTGTTGCTCTCAAATCTGTTCTGGAGTTAACTCAGATTGCTGTAAAAATAACTATTTGTATTTATTCTGATTCTAAAGAAATCGATAGATAATGGCTTGATAAATTTTATAGTTTAATAAAGCTAAAAGATTATTATATTTTATATATAGATTTTCTTGGATTGCTTGAATAATATATAATCAATCTTCTTTATTCAGCTTTTTTGGACCACCGGAATACAATAAAATAGCTTGGATTTTATCTCTTTTAGACAACTGGGCAATTGTTGTTTTAATTGTACCAATTGGAATTAGAGAATAGTATTTATAGATCTTCTGATACAACTATTCAATATTCTTTAATTCAACTATACAAATATATTTATATTGGGCCAATTAAAAGCGCTGTGAGCGCTGTATAGTATTTGGCTGCTGATCTGATATATCGAATTGATTGTTTAGCAGCTGCTGTATAGTATTAGATCGAATTGAAAATATTCTATAGTATATAGAATACTATATCTGACTATAAAATATATTGATATATAGATATTGGTATATATAGTATAGGGTAGTATAGAGCAGTCAGCTCTGTTAGATGGGCAGTAGACAAAAGCAGTCAAAAAGAGAGTTTCAAATTTATACAACTTCACTGTATACTGTTAGCCCTATTATTAGTTCTACTGTTAGCCATACTGTTTGCTATACTGTTTGCTATGTTGTTTGCTATATTGTTTGCTATACTATTTGCTATACTGTTAGCTATACTATTAGCTATATTGTTAGCTATAATATTCTTTATATAGATCAACTAATAATTGGTTGTTTTGATTTTGTATCTACTTTAGTATCCACTTTAGATAGCTAATAATTGACTGATAAAAATAAGCCGCTTATAAGTCGCTCATAAACAGCCAGATCTACTTCGATCTCATTTTTTGATATATCTCCGTTCCTGATCCAAAAAAATTTCACTATCTGATCGAACTATATTGCACTACAATAAAATATAGAAAATTCAGAAAATAAATCAAAAATAGTTATATATCTATTTAGATCTCTCAACTCAGACTATAAAAAAGTAGTAATTATCTGTCTAATTGGAAAATATTGAAATTAGAACAACAACAGTAAAAAATAGTGCAACTACTGTATATATATATTTGATAGTAGAATAGAAATAGTAATTTTGGTAATTTGCTATAGTTAACAAATTAATTATAGTACAATCAAAATTACTGGCATTAAATAATACAAATTGGTATCCACTTTTGAGCCGGTTGAATATACTTATAAGCAGCTCATTGTCCAGATCTATCTACAAATATCTATATTATCAAATAATCGATCAAACAGCAGATTTAGTCAATTTATATCAAAAATATCAAATTCAGCTACAAAAACAAACTTCAATATTCAAAAATCTATTTAAATAACAGTCCAATAGTTCTCAAGTTCATCAAAACTATACTAGATCAGATTAATATATTCAACCACCGAATAGACCACACCGCCGAATAGACCACCCTCACTGAAATAGTATATATTATAGCTATACTATACTTTTAACTATCTACTATACCATCAATTCGCTCACAAAAAATTTAGATACTGAGTACCAAGAGAACTATATCCAAATTGCTATATATATCTATAAAAAAGATAATTTTAGCAGTATTTGTGCTGCCATATCGATATTTCATATACTGTGCAATATCTTTATATATCAGCTAGCTGGCATACTACAATACACTATTCTACGGGCAAATTTATACAAATTGATCGAAATGAAAGAACAAGTATTTACAATTTGGATATACTCAATGGATTTATATAATTAGTCTCTAAAAAGCAAACTGTATATAAAATGACTAATTTGCTGTTTGCAAAATAAGAGAATACAATATCTCAAAAAGTTGGCCAAAATTGAATAACTAAATTTATTGTATATATAGGTTATTAGAATATATTTATTATATTGTTATAATTATAAATATAATAAACACAAAAATCCAAAAATTATTCAAAAATAGTTTAATAGTATTCAAAATATAATAATTGACTATAGTATCACTGATAATAATATCTAGAATTTTAATAAAACAGATTTTGCAATAGATCTTATAGCAAAATTTTCAACTATTACAAATTCTGAATACTCTAAAAATCAATAAAAAGTATTGATACTAGATAATCAAAAATGAATTACAGCAATTGAATATATCAATCAATTTTAAATTTTTCTATCAACAATTATTCTGAAAAGAAAAATATTCAATTCTATATAATTTACTATGATATCGGATAATTGACAAATTGAAATATTCAGAAATGAATAAACTGAAAATTCAATTATTTTTAATTGACTTCAATATTATTTTATTCTAAAAACTCAAAATATTTTTAAAGAATATTGAATTATATTTGTTCTGGATAATTATAGAAATTATACTATATTTCAATTTGATAAAATATACAACAAAATAAGATTATATCAGTTTGTATACTACTGCATTTATTATATCTATTTCAGCTATTTAATATTGACTGTCTTTCGATTATTAAATATATATACAGAAATGTTGTTCAATCAAAAATATATTATAATATTAATTATATTGATGAGCTTGATTTTCTGGCATTATATATCCAAATATACAATATAATATTTATATCAGTATCTACTCTAGTTTTGTCAGCACAGATTTTATACTATTTGATTCTCAGTATATACTAAATAAATTTACAGTTCGGCTTCGAATCTCTATTCTCTCTTCTAGCAGTAGCAATAATAGTAATCAAAATTTTATATTATATATATCACAGTATACAAAAGATCTAAATATCAGATATCAGCTATTAATTTGTTATTACAACAGCGATCAACAAATCCTGCTATTATTATATTAGATATCTTATATCAGATGGATAAAAACTTTGAACAACTGCTATATCAGTATACTATTGACGCATATAAAATCGAGCATTTATATGCTGAATCTATCTACTAGAAAAGGAAATATATTAATAAGTCTAAACAGTTAATTCACAAAGATAGTTTAACCGGTATTGAGGATCTACAGCTTACACAAAATAGTGAAATCCCTAACAAAATCACTACAGAGGACACAGATGGGGATGAAACAGTCAATCAGAGACTACACCAGAGATATATATTTTGTAGAAAGCCAGGGTATAAATATAACAGATACCCTGATATTGTTGTTAATTCAAATAGTTAATTTTATTAGTGGCTGTTGTTTTATATAGTGTTTTGTATTGGTGGATGCTACTGGATGGTCTACTCGGCGGTGTGGCCTATTCAGTGATTGAATATATTTTCAAAGATTATTATATAGCACTATATAATAATGTGCTACTAGCACAAGAAAACGCAAATCTATATACAGCAAATGAGAAAAAAACACCAGAAATACAATCGATCTAATAGATAGATATTATATAATAGTGATTTTATAATTGAGAAGAATCTACAGTTTTCTCAGCAACTAGATTTGTTATATAAAACTATTCAATAGATTTGTATATACAGAGTATACTATTTAATCAGATAGTTAAATCGGCTATCGGAGTTGTCTAGATATAGTAAATATAGAGACTGGCCACAAAATCAATTTATATAAAAATTGCTATATTTAGCTGAATTAATAGATATTGATTGAGATAGTCAATATTGAAACTCTCTAATATAGTAGAATGTTCCGACTGGCTGTGTATTCCGAATAACTGTAGATTATATTAATTATTTATTTATTTTAGCCAAATAGAAATACTTGAATAAAAAGTTTTTTCGATATAGCTATAATATCAAATCTAGTAAGAATAGTCTAAAAAACCGAATAAGAAATTTGGTTTTTTTCTAATTCTTGTTGCGATATTATATTAATTCTACAAATTGAAAAATCTTCTATAAAAAAGAATATTGATCGATTTATTATAAAACAGCAAACAGAATAGTGGATATTATAGTATATATAAAATCAAAAAAAATATATATTTTTGGTTGAAAATTTGTTTTTATATACAATCTAGAACAGTCTATCTAAAGATTTGGTTCTTATAGAATATATTCTGGATAGATAAAATAGAACTGTAATTTGTAAAAATTTTAGTTTAATTGATTCGAATTTATTTTGGAAATATATTGTATTTAGTATTGTATATCTATATATTATAAGATTAGAGAAAAAGATTTGTCAATTGGATACTGATAACAATAGAAATTAGAATAGCTATATTTTTGATCTAGATAGCAATTTGTTATCAAATATTAATTAAAATAGTATTTCCGATATTTTTAAGACTTTTATATAGTATTGATTTTGTTATTCCAATCAGCTAGATAATTATATTTGCTATTAGATCAAAAATCTATTTCAAAACCAGAAAATATAAAAACCGAAACAATCAATAGAGATATTTTATTAAATTTGATTGATACTAGCAATATAGATAGATCTTTTACAATAGATATAGAGATTATAGTAGAAAACTTATCTTTAAAGCTTAACAAAAAAGAAATATTTGAAGAATAAAAGAAATTATCTTATATATAATATATATACAGCTATTTGGAGCCAAAAATGGTATTTTTAATAGTATTATAGTAATTTCTATAATCAGAGAGAATAATTTTATATACTTTATTAATATAGCAAAGAATATTGATTTATTAAAACAATTTTTATCAATATTATCAACCTTTTATACAGATTGGACAATTGTAAAAATAAATAAAATTGATTAGCAATAATAAAAATATAATATTTATATTGTGAATTTAGAATATTATCTATAAAATATTTACTATAATTAGAAAAATTATATATAATAAATTCTAATTTGATATTTTTGATATTTATAAATTATGTAACTATAATTGGCAATTGAAATACAATAAAAATGATACAATTTATCAAAAAATTTACAATTGTAAAATTATTTATATAAAACAAATTTTGTTAGAACTATTTTATATAAATATAAAAATTGCTAAATTTGTATTGAAACAGAAATTATCTAGTATAGATAAACAATAGTTAATAGATTTTATATTTTATATTTTATATTTTCTGTTATTAATATACTGACTTTTCTTTTCAAAAAAAATTTGTATATATAGTGAATAAAAAAAATACAATTTTTTACAAATTGTAAGAGATTCATAGACCGATTCTACAAAAGTATCAGCTAAGTTTATTTACAATAATTACAATACAAAAAAGCAATATCAAAAATAAATAATTTAACTTAATCTAAATAGAATATAAAATCTAAATAAATTACAATATATTTATCTGCGAAAAACTATCAAAAATCTTGACTAAATATATCTATATATAGTATTATATAGTAGCTATATCTAATATAAAATAATAATTTTGTATTTCTAGTCTACAATCTTCGCTAAATTTTTATTTATAGAAAAAGAGTTATATATTATAACAGAAAATTTTCAGAAAATTTATAAACTAGAATATAAATTTTTACTGACTGAAGATCAGTCTACTATTATATATTAGTAGAAATAGTAGATAAGAAAAGATAACAATATAGTTATTTCTATAATAGTAGCAATATTATCAGACTAGCTGATATATAGAGATAACAAATACCGAAAATAGTAGATTTTCTTGTAAAAGAATACTCTAGTTTATATAATTATTTATAGTATATATATAATACTATAAATTTCTAAATTATTCTGTAAATTTACTGCTAAACTGAGAATTGGTTCTGGCAAATACAGATATAGTTTTACTATTATTATCAATAATAGCCCGAAATTTTAGTAATCTCAATATTAATCTATTAGAATTGAATATATTATTCAATATTATTAAATCACTATTAATTTAGGATTTTGTCGGTCAATTCACGGCTAACAAAAACTAATTTATTAATGAAGATATATAATTTACAATAATATTTACTGAACTTTTACAGTAGAAAGAACAAAAAATATAATAATAATAATAATAATAATAATAATAATAATAATAATAATAATAATAAAATAATAACAAAATAATGATACTAAAATTTCTTGATACAAATTTAATATCAAAATTGCTGGGATCGATATAGAATATAGATTAGAAAATCTCAAATTGATTTAGATTTTTTATTAGAAAATATAATATCACAGATTGAACAAAAATACTCGATTTACCACAAATCAATAAACAAAATAATAAAATATTGATATATAAAAATACAGAACAAAATTATATTTTAACCAAAAATTTGTAATATAAATTGTTATATAGTATTTTCTATTATTGTTCTTACTATCTATAATATATTCTGATTTTTCTATTTTCAAAAATTTATATATAGTACCATAAAGTTTTTATCAATATCAACAATTTTGTTTTCATTGATTTCTGATTGACTGAAAAACTCAAATATCCACGGTCGGTATATTTTATCAACAATTATATTTTTCTACCAATCTATCTAATTCAACTATTAACTATACCACCGATTTGCAGTCAATATAGCCAAATTGGTTGATCACGAGGGGAAGATTCTACTAGCTCTTGGTGATCTTCAGAATAATTGTATTAAAACTATATATACAGCAGTGAAACTATATAATATACTCTACCGAACTCTTGCTGTATATATGAGTGAAAGAGCAGTATATATAGACAAGTATCTATCTGGCTATAAATTGATCTAATATAAAGAGAATTTGCTTGTTGAATAGATATATTTAATAGATTTTTATATAGAGTAGTATCTAGATTCTCTACTGTACAAGAAATCGCTAATATTCTTTTGCAATATATAGATTGAATTCTCTATTAATTGTTGATATCAATTGAATATCAATCTTTATCAATTGTTATAATAAATTTTGTATTTGTTTTTCAAAATAATATAATTATCAATCTGCACTGAATAAGAATCTAAAATTGATTCAAAAATAATTTACAATTATATAATATATAATTGATAAAAATAGTATTTAGTCTGGGAATATTTACAACTTTGATGAAATTGAATTCGCGATAGATTTTATTCCAATACAGAAGATAGTTATACAAACAGAATACTTTAATCAATAATCTATTCTATAGTCAGAAAATTATAAATAGATTATTGCTATTGAAACAATCTATATAGATAGCTATTTATTACTGCTATATATAATTTTTAAAGACAAAATTGCTATTATAGATTATTTAATAATATATCAAAAAATTGGCAATATAAGATTTCAAACAGTAATTGAACTATTGATAAAATTGATCTATATTGATTACAAAAACTATTTATTTTATATATAAATCTGTATATACAAAACTGATTTTGATTATTGATTCTTGACAATTATAGAAATTATTTTATATCTCAATTTGATTGGATCTGTACAGGAAATAATATAATTTCTTTTTGTATATCTATATATTTATTATATCTACTATAACTATTTAATATCAGATATTTTACTGTGATTAAATATATATATAGCTATTTTGTAAACAATCTAATCTATATTGAATATAACTATATTAACAAATTCTATTTCTTAGATTACTATCAATATATACAGCTAGAAATTTTTCAACAGCAAGCTATATTCCAGAATAGCTTTGCAGCTAATAGTCTAATACTAGTTGATATAGAACAAATATTTTCAAAACTAAATATCTTTCTCCGAATATCAATACCATCAGAAAACTGACCAAATAAGAGATTTAGTCAATTTATATCAAAAATACTGAAAACTGTAATTCAGCTATGGAAACAAACTTCAATACTAAAAGATCTGCTAAAACAGTATTCAAATAGCTCTCCAAGTCTATCAAAAACTATATTAGATCAGATTATCAAAAACCACTATATAGTACTATATATCACCGCACTACTGACGAATAAAGTCACAAATCTATAGACTGCAAACAAGAGAATCAAGAAGAAATACAATTGATCAACTAGACAGATATTCTGTGAAAAGAATTTAATTGTAGAAGATAACGAACAGCTAATTGCGCAGTCAGATTTAACTACAGAAATATCTGCAACAGAATCATATATATAGGGCGAATTGCATATACAGCAAGATCAGCTAGCAAGAAGGGCTCTAACAAGATATAGTGGATACAGAGAGATTGGCCACAGAATCAATTTATGTAAAAATTGCTATATCTAGTTGATTCAATGTGTTTTGGTTGAGATATCCTATTTCATAATTCGGTAATGGAGATGGGTATACCGGTCGACTATATATGCCGGTCAGCCGTGGATTATATTAATCACTATATTCTATAGTAATCAATATATTAATACTAGTATTACCAAAAAACTTATTATTATTATATATTCTATTGGTATCGAATATATCAAAATCGCCAGAAACTGCAACAGTATTGTAAACAATCCAAATTAGATATTTTATAATTTCAGAAGAATAGTTTGAAATCTGATATTGTGGGAAATAAACAATAGCAATCTATATATAAGCAAGAATAAAATTTCTATAATAGAAATATTTTCCTATTGAAAAATTGTATATTGATTACCAATCCATCGAAAAAATTTGTGATAATATTATTATAAAACAGACAGTAATAGCAAATATATTTATAATATCAACTGATATAGATCCATTATTTTTGAATATATTATTTGATATTATTAGTTATTGAGTGGTTTAGATTTTTTAGGAAATAGAAAACTAACAGATACCAATTTTTAATATATATATCTCAATATATGTTTTGTTTAACTAAAGAACTATAGATGGGACAAATTCAAATTTAGTCAAAATTTCGCTATTTCTATTTTTGTTATAGAATTAATTATATTATAGTATTGAGAGAATCAATAAAGATTTGCCTAACAGTATAGCTCTGCTGTTGACTTGTTTTAACCAGATAAAAAGATTAATATAGATTTTCTTCAATACAGCTATAATATGAAGATCGCAGTCGATACAAAATATCGGTCAGAAAATCTCAAATATATCTCTTTTACGTTTTTGCGATAGTTAGATAGTAACTACTATAGATTGGTGAAAGATAAAAAAAAGTACTATTCGAATTACCGTAAAATAATAAACAAGAAAATATATCTCAGAATATATATAATAATATCTAACAAAAATATGAATTTTGCCAAAGATAGTTCTAATTCTCTTGGAAATAAATATATCTTCAAATCAAGATATATATAATATAAATATAAATTGTTCAAAGATTTCAGATCTACTACTAAACTAAATCTATCTATATATATTCTGATATATTCGAAAACAAATTCTCTATAACCCTAAAGACTATAATTTTTGCCAAATTGTCTATTGCAAATTAACAGTATTCTACATTTATTTTCTTTCTAACAAACAACTTAATGTAATTATCTAGATTATTAATTACTGTGGCTATAATTCTAGTATATTTGGATTCAAAAATCCGGAGATACCTAGTCTGCAATATCTATTTTATCAAAATATATAGTCAATACAATAAATATTATCCAACAAATTTAAATTGAAATATAAAATTATTTGGTAATATATTGTAAAATATATATAAATGAACAAATTAACTATCAATATTCAATACAGTACTTCTGTACTGTCTATACTGCTTTAATTCTACAGAAAAAGAAATGAATCAGATTGTCTAATATAGTCTGAGAAATAGTTCACTAAATTGTTTTTGAATAATAATCGAAATTCAGTCTAGATTAGTTGAGATTAATTATAAAAATATAGATTTGATTATATATAATTTTCATTATTTAAAAAATATTTAATAGAATTCAATTGTATTGAGATCAGAAAAATATAGCAATCAGTCAATAATATTAATATTATAAATTTTGATACTATTTTGTTGATATAATATTTTAGATTGATAATAAAAAATTAGATTTTTTTTAAAATATATTGAAATATAATAATATTGTAAAATA
>JADDUG010000101.1:0-14072 GCA_018340795.1 Penicillium steckii
ATTGAGAGTGAGTAGTTGAGAGTGAGTAGTTGAGAGTAAATAATTGAGTGTAAGTAGTTGAGAGTAAATAATTGAGTGTAAGTAATTGAGAGTAAGTAATTGAGAGTGAGTAGTTGAGAGTGAGTAGTTGAGAGTGAGTAATTGAGAGTGAGTAATTGAGAGTGAGTAATTGAGAGTGAGTAATTGAGAGTGAGTAATTGAGAGTGAGTAGTTGAGAGTGAGTAATTGAGAGTGAGTAATTGAGAGTGAGTAGTTGAGAGTGAGTAGTTGAGAGTAAGTAATTGAGAGTGAGTAGTTGAGAGTGAGTAATTGAGAGTAAGTAATTGAGAGTGAGTAATTGAGAGTGAGTAGTTGAGAGTGAGTAGTTGAGAGTGAGTAATTGAGAGTGAGTAGTTGAGAGTGAGTAATTGAGAGTGAGTAATTGAGAGTGAGTAATTGAGAGTGAGTAATTGAGAGTGAGTAATTGAGAGTGAGTAATTGAGAGTGAGTAATTGAGAGTGAGTAATTGAGAGTGAATATTTGAGAGTGGGTAATTGAGAGTAGATTGAAACTTACCCTCATTCTGAGGAACAAAATGTTTTGATAACGTATTCACCTTGTAATATTATCTTCTCGCTCTAAAATCTTCAAAACGGCTGAACTTGATACAAGCGCGCTTGAAATGGGTAATTACTGTATCACCTTTCTACTCTTTTATATTCTTTTCTGGACTCCATTCTGAAAGAAGTTCAAGTACCTTTGGCTCAATGTATCACAGTAATTACAGTAAAACCAGGTTGTACCATTGCAACACTTGAGTGGGGCTCTGTTCTTCTTCGTCATCCACAGTTGGCACCTCCATTCTGATAGGAGTGTTTTCATCCTAAGGGGCTATAGAGATATATCATACCTTGGTAGATCTTTACGCGCCTACATCTAGGCAATGCAGTGATAGTAGTACTGCATTGCTAGGAACGAACTTAGTCCTGGAAGTCAAGACAAGTTGCTTCTTCTATCTCAAGATGAATCACTCGAAATATTAATATCGTGTGGTATGGTTTTTTGCAAGGTCTTAAATGACTCTAGAGTCAAAGGAAAACTTATCATAAAAGGTGAATATCCTGAGTTTGGACAAGAAGCGGAAAAAGTGATGACGTCGCTTAATTTTGCTCAAGGTGGCAACTTAAACCTTCCTCCTGAGTCCGTTCCATGTATATAAACAGTATTAGCGATAAATTTCCATCTCCCCGAGCTTCCTAAATTTTCCCACAACATATTCCACCAAAATTTAAAGAACAGTTTGTCTCTATTCCCATCCTCCCTTTCCAACCAGATGAATGGATTGTGAAAACCCTATTCAACTACTACCGAACCAACAGTCAGCTCAATCGCCCCTTGTCAAAGTATTGAACCGATTCCTATCCGTACAAGAAGCGGGTCAAATCACTAAACAATTCCAATCAGAAAACTGGGTTCCGAATGGGCAAGTCCTCTGGAGTGGCATGCCTCGCGAAAAGGCCCAGGATTGGGCTGATAGGCATCGGCTTCAAACACTGACCACAGCAATGGGGCCACTCATGGATGAAAAACACCCGGAATGCTTAAAATCTAAAAAGAATCACCGGCAATGGAGTAGATATGTTCATGGTGCTTCCGCTATATTTGCTTGGCATATAGCTCGGGGTGAAATGGTTACACTGATTTCACCTCCACCACCACAGCGATTTCATCCGTCGGGTCTGTCTTATTACCAACTTATCGAAGAGCCCATAATTCGGGGCTTACTAAATCAAAATTCCGTTCAAAAAATCATTACAACCCATCCTATGATTGAGCAAAGCGAAGCCGAAGAGTTTTTTTATGAACTATGGCCGAATGACAGAAGCGACAAATGGGTGGAACGATACGGATCGAAGCCATACAAGATGAATTGGAGACAAGTAGGACACAGCAACGATATAACAGAACTGAGAAGCTTAATGACTTCCAGTGAATGGCTTGTTTTTTCGTCCGAGCAATTGAAACAATCCGAAATACAACAGGTTTGTCATATCACATATTTATCTGTCACTGGCGAATTTTCACTTACGATATCACCTAGGTTGAGCTTACCAAATCCACCTATGGTATTTTACTGTTGTCATTATTCCTGCTTCTTCCGAAAAAATTGTCGATTTTCATATTATTTGGATTACTATGTTCGGCTGTAAAAAATACAGGGGAGGATAATAATGCAAGAAATGGAGTGAAAAGTATATCTGAAGCAGCTGAGTCTACTTCAATTGTGATCTCACCTGAAGATATCGATACTGAAGAGAAGACAGCGAAAAGGCTCAAGGATGAAATAAAAGCAAAGCGAAAAGCCCTCGATAAGGCACATATAGATGCTATAAAGAAATTTAAGGAGGAAGTGAAAGCAAAAAGAAAAACCCGCAACAAAGCACACAGAAAGGCTGCAAAAAAACTCAAGGGTGAAGGGAAAGCACAGAGAAAAGCCCTCGAGAAAGCACAACAGGACACCGCGAAAAGAGTCAGAGGTGAAGAGAATGCAAAACGAAAAGGTCTCGACAAGGCATATCAGGAGGCTATAAAAGCCCTCAGGGATGAAGAGACAGCAAAAAAAAGCTCTCGGCAAGGCACAGCAGGAGTCTGCAAAGAAGTACAAGGATAAAATGAACGCTTAAGGGAAATTACAATGGTTTCTAAATATTGTCAGTATAAATGAAATTCATCCATCGACTGTAAAAGAGAGCAAATGGACATGTTATAGGGAAGGTCGGCGAGGCCTTTAACAGCATATCTACCTTGTTGGGGGGATCTGGCGTAGAGCGAAGGGGTAGGATCAACAGTGCTTCACGGGCTAAAACAGTGGAGGCTGTCTCGGACTTTGCCGAAGATCACAACGGTCTCAAAGCCGAGCAACATGAAGGCAGTAGTAACACAAAGCGGCTATTTAGCCACGACAGGCCTCGGCGAGGTATCAAATTCGCTTAGGAAGTAGGTTACGGCATCTGCATTCATAGAGATGTATATAGTTGTAGATCCTGCATATCATTCGTGAAGTTGATTATAAACCTCATCGACGATATAAGAGAGCGAAAGGATATGTTATAGTACACATATTGTATAAAATCCTATCTTCTGTTACCAGGGTATGCAATGCGTTTGACAAGGCTTCCTGAGGGAAAGGCTAAATCAGACCAATGTGTTGCAAGCTAGATTCAGGAATGGAAGTGTTAGAGTGTAGAGGTAAATCTGATTTAAAAGCACTGTACGATAGAGGACTACAGTACCAATCTTTGAAACGCCAACTGCCGTGGGATACATCTTTTCCTCGGCCACACTTCCGGCACCTTATTTGTAAAACCGACATCGGTCTTTTAGGCCCACAACCCTCACAATCTCTTAATAACGGAGCATCCCAAAATGTTTCAAGTAATTGTTTCGTAAACTCTGGCACTTGGGCGGTAATACAATCGTATTTGGCGTGGATGGATGCGTCTTGTAAATAGGATTTGAGATTGTCTCTCGGCACACGAACGGCGACGTCTTTTAGCCCCGTGTTGTTTCTCAGTGGCGAGAAAAATACATCGGGTATTGACTCAAGATATGCGAAGGGGTCAAAGTCACCTTCAATTATATTTAGATATTTTCCGAGGGCCGTGTTGCAAAGCTCGGGGATGCAGTATTTATCACCCAAGGCAAACATTTGTGCGTGTAGTTGAAGAGGGGATGTTGACAACAGCGGCTCTTCGGGCTGGACATCCGCCGGACTGTCATTAATAAGCTCCGAATAATCACCTGTGTATAAGTAGTCCAGCAATATTTTAACAACGAGGATCGATTCATCCGTCATCTTGTACGTTGAATCTGACGCTTCCTGTGCCGCGGCGCAGCATATTTTTGGATCTGATAGACTACCTCTTATTGCTCATACATGAACAGGCATTAGATACTCTCTCTAAATCACTGGAAAGAGCCTCAATGCAAAATTTTGAGCAGAAAAAAAAGGCTTAAAACTGGAACACTCACTATCAACTGCCAATTCCTGACGTATTCTATTCCAGGGGGGTGGAAGTCCGTTTATTATAATATGTCTTTGTTGCGTCAAGGCAAGTCATCACCTGTGGTCGGTAAAAAGGGTATGGAGGCGCTATCTAAATCTGTGCCTACTATGATTGGAAAAAGTAGTTCGGATCTTCTAACCTATGAGGACATACCGGAATGGTATCAGGACAACGCCCTCATTCTTCGTGGTTACCGCCCTATGTCAAATTCTATTCATGCATGTTTTACCAGTTTGTTTGCTCTGCATAATGAAACTGTCAACATCTATTCTCATCTGATACCAGGGATTGCGTTCGTTGTGGCCGAAGGGCTGGTATATCGATATCTTCATACCAAATATCCGACGGCAACAATCAGCGATTACCTGATTTTCGTCTTCTTTCTTCTGACAGCGATCATATGCTTTTTAACATCAGCTACATACCATACTTTTGCAAGCCACTCCAAGTATGTTTCAAATTTATGGTTACGGCTCGATTTTATCGGGATCATTACCTTCATTCTGGGTGATTTTGCGTCTTGGATAGCTATGGTTTTCTATTGCGAATCCACCTTGAAAACAGTATACTGGGCTATAGTATGTCGAAAAAAATCCTTATTAATAATGCTGGACTAAATATATCCCTACTTAGATGGTCACACTTGCCTTTGCAACAATTTTGATTCTGGTGCATCCAAAGTTTCAAGGTCCACGCTGGCGCAATTTCCGTGTCTGTATCTTTGTCGGAAACGGTCTTGCAAGCCTAGCACCCCTCCTTCACGGTATTATTGTCTTTGGCTTTTCCAAAATGGTCAAGCAGTCGGGAATGCCGTACTACTTTGCCAAAGGGGTTTTCCTATTACTGGGTACACTTTTCTACACAGTGAGTATTTCATACACAATAGCAAAGACCACTCACAATTATACTGACGAATAAGTAAAGAAGAGAATCCCTGAGGCTTTGAGTTCAGGAAGGTTTGATATATTTGGAGCTTCCCATCAAATTTTCCATATCTTGGTAGTATTTGCCGCCGTTGTGCAAGTGGTTGGGATTCTCTCTGCATTTGATTACAACTACCACTCTCAAACGTGTAAGCGTGCATAAAAATACGACATTTGTATTGATCTGGCGCTGCGATAATACAGGCTGCATTTACTTATCACGCCGTTTTCCATGCGCAGAGTAGTCCCATCCCGGTGACATGAAATGCCTCGTATGATGAAAGGCTTGCCAGCTACCCACACTTTCGACCACCGTCACTACCAATGCATATATTTAATATTCCTTGAGGGTAACAGAGAATATATTTGTTTGATTCTTTATTTGGTCGCACTTATCAAACAAAATCTACAATGTGTGAGAGTGGCAGATTACAGGACAAAACAAACTACCAGGAAATCGCTGATCTCTACTATAACCCTAAGATTACCCATGCAAACGAACTTAATAGATTTGATAGCTGGCTGGCTGGATGCGTAATACATTCTACTAGCCTTTGCAAATCTCAAAAGTGTTGGAGGATGTTCAAAGGCCAAATACCCAGCAATGATCTCCACCACTTCGGGTGGAAGGTAGAGAGTAGATTTTCGCGGCATTGCCTTATTGTAACTTTCCAAGCTAATGAGAGCAGAAAATTTTTTAAATTAATAAATTTAATTTTGGTCCCTGTGGCTGTGCGGCTCAAGAGAAGACCCTGTTCCAAGCTACTGTGACTCACGAGGTCAAAGAGTCCGCTCTTGGCAGTGCTAATGAATTTTACACCTGAGGTGTCGAATTTCTGTTGTTGAATCTACTGGGTTAACTACAACACGACGCCAACGTACGTATAATCAGAGCTACTCGTCTACCCACCGTGACCAGTTAACGACGGGTAACATCGAGCTCTCTTTTTAGACCACTCTATCCGATATATGTCGCCAATCGTGGATTCAGGCATGGATATATTAAATTTATCAAGAAAGAAGAGATCTATCTTATGAAGATAAATTCCGGTTGTTAATGTAAATGATTATATAGAGTATCTAGTATAATCGAAGTGATACTACGCGGCTGTCTAGCTTTTACAGGAGGGATTTTGATACTGCCGAATAGTCGCAGGTTAAATCGAAATCTGGTAATAGCGCGCTCGCTGTTGCCTATAGCTGTAGCTATCTCTGACCTACTTAGTTTATTACTACTAATTATACCACGAATCAACATGAGAGTAGACTTGTTAGCTTCTCGCTTTACAGGTAATGCCCTGAAACGAACGAAGTGAGAGAAAGGGTTGTTGGTCACGCTGACATGTGGTGCGCGAGACGTGGAAGGAAGGTGTATATAGAGTATTTTGCCACGCACTTCTTTGATTTGCTCCTGCTTGCTCCTGCCCCCACCCAGGCGCCCCTGCGGGTGGCCTCTAAATTCCCTTTCTCGGACTGGCGTATCTTGGCTTAGGGTTGTAGGGCTATATCTGCTGGAATATGCAAGATTCGTCCCTCTCATTGCTTCGCGAACTGGTTGTTTATTTGCTTAGATGCTGGTCGAATTTTATGCTATTGCCACTGATTTTGCCTTAAACGCTTCGGTTTTTTTTGGCTCTTTACGCTATCGCGTTTCCGCATTGTGATGAGCCCCACCTTTTCAACAAAGAAAATGGAACTGCTCGCCTTCTACAATGCTAACTTTGCATTCCTGTGTTGATTGTAGTCGCCGAGTACATCTATTATCAGATATTCAGCCACCGAAATGTCCTGCTTGCCGCTTGTCTTCTTCTTCAACTGATACTGACGCACGTACTTGTATACACTGCCAAAATCTTATTCCCGTCCACTCCACAAGCTCGCTCTGCCGAAGTTGCCAGCTTTATCCAACTCTATATGTTCCATGCGTTGATTGCCGGAATAATTTTCTCGCAAGACCCCGTGTCACTCACTGCTTCAATTGCAGGTCGAGAAGATCGACCGTCGTGTTGCCTCCCGTTGATTTTGGTTCCGTATACTCGAATAGTTTCAATCCATCTGCTAACTCATTTCAACAATCCAATACCTCGCAGCGGAAGCGCCAAAGGCTCGGTTCATCGTCGAGTCGGACGACATCAGCCCGTAAAGAAGCTTCCAGCAAAGATTCCTGCCTTATCCAACACGCGCTTGAATTGCTTACCAATGAATATGATGCTCGTGCAGAAGCGTCACGAGTCTTTCCAACTCCCATTACTGATTTCCAGATTCGTTGTGCTATATCTCGTTTTGAGTCCATATTTGCCGTCGCCACTCTGGATAAGACATACTCTTTATGTGGTAGATTTGTTTGCAACAATGAAATTAGACAACTGCTTGCCAATAACTATTTGCTCCGGCCATTACAAGGCGGCCTCGACCTCTGTGGGTGGTCTGATGGGCGCTGGAGCATATACTCACTCTGCTATACTACTCTTCTGCGAGGATCAACCCCGAAGTTCTCAATAAAAAACAAAATCAATGTTACCCTGTGCCAACATTACCCCAGCGCTCTTGAAGATCTCATACTTACAGAGGAATATCTCATCGCCAAGTCTCATTCTGTTGGTGTCATCTTGAAGCTTCGCTCTGGAGGCCGATCATCACCGGCGAACTATCATACGATACGCGGATATTTCATTATAATCCCCCAGAATCCGAAACCCCTTCTTCAAATACTACCAAGCCTGGAACTTCAGTTCACCGAGCTTATCAAAGTCTTCTGGATGGGGCACCTTCCCTCAAGCGACGCGGATCTACGATCTTTCCTGACTATATGCAAAAGCAGGGTCCTTGCGGTGTTGCAATATCTAATCCATTATAATAAACTCTATCAAGATATCACAATCTGTTATTCTACTATAGAAATTTGGCCCGATGATTTTATTCCATCAGTCTTGCAACAGAATATTATATACCCGGACCGGAATGATCACAATAAGAGAGCCGGCTACACTAATGATTTGCAGACAGACAATTGCGAGAATGATTGGCAGGCTGCAGATGGTGGTCAAGTTGATTCCCTTGGAGATTCGATTCCAGTTACTGCTTCGGTTACCGTTGATCTGAATGGCGATCGGTATAACCCTGACTTGCATCTGCTTAATACTATACAATCCTTCAATGATCAGTTGTCTTGTGAAATGCGGCCGCAGTTTATCGCCACTGATCTGATGAACCAGAAAGCACCTTCAACCAGACCTTTTCGCCACCTCCCTGAAATTGAATATGGTATCTGAGGCCAACCGTTACTGCTCAATCATTGGCAAGATCCGCATTATTTCACCTCGGCTTTCCCAATACTGTTCCCCACCGGCCAAGGAGGCCATATAGATGATAGAGAGATCACTGTATCAATCGCTGCTTTTGCAAAATAGGCACTAAGCCATCACAGTCGAAGATTATTCTTATTCGATTGTTAATTGTTCAGAGAGCGCAGGCTAACAAATTCAGATTCGCACGGCACCAATCATTCATATATCTGTTGTACGATATTATTCAGTTGCGCAATTTATATCTTGGACATTCGTTATTCATTAAGAGATCCTAGTGGGCATCTATAATATATAATCTGGCTTCCCTAAATTATGATCGCTTGCGAAAAGCTGCCGATGAGATCACTATATATCACCTTTCTTCAGATCTATTGGTCCGAAAGCTGCTGAAAGACATCACCACTATTGGTGCAAGGATTCCTGGATCATTCTTTCAAAAACTGCAAATGCGGGGCGAGCTTCGAGATTTGATAGTTCGAGAAGGAATGCCAGCGTTTTGGCTGACAATCAATTCTTCGGATCTTCAGAATCCTCTTGTGCTCGTTCTTGCGGGCTTTGAGCACCGATCTGCTTATCAGATAGATCTGAACTCAGCAATGAAACGCACCACAGCTATATCCGACCCTGTGGCTGTCGCAAAGTTCTTCCATTATATATGCAAAGCTGTACTCGACGGTCTTCTAGATGGTAAGCCTGCCGAATTGGGAGTTTTCGGTGACGTATCTAATTATTTCGGCGTTGTTGAGAGTAATGGTCGAGATATGTTGTATTTTCACACTCTTGTTTGGATGCGTAGAAATCTCGGCTTCAGCAAACTGAGAGAACAGATATTTTCCGATTGCTCTTTCGCGGATCGCATGATTCGCTTCTTAGAGACAGTTATTATGCATGGTCTCTATATACTCGACGATAGCTGTTCAATAAACATATCGGAAGAGCCACTATCAGCTACCACTTCTATATCAGACAGTGAATTTGCAGAGAGACTTTTTGTTGATAACAATTACATAGCTTCCACCAAACAGCTTCACTCGAAAAATCACACAGAAACTTGCTTCAAATACCGCAAGCGAGGGTCGGCCCCCGCTTTCTGTCGGTTTCAAATACCGAGGAGTCTTGTCAATGTGTCCAAGATAGATGAGTTTGGTATTATTCACCTTTCACAGAATCATACCTGGACCAATCCGTGGAATCCTTCGATTGCCAGCTGTATCCGCTCAAATCATGATATATCCTGGATTCCGACCATATCAAAATCACTCTCGCTTCTATATTATATTACAAACTATGCGACAAAGGATAATGTCTCTTCCGGTCAGATGGTAGCAAAGGCTGCTTTATTGAAATAGGCCATTGATCGCGCAAACTCCACTTCTGTTCCAAATGCAGCTGATTCAAGGTTGTATGAGAAAGGCATAAACAAATTTGCACTTCACTGTTTTAATAGCCTCTCATAAGACTGCGAAGTCAGTGGTATACAAGTTGCGAATACTATACTTCAATTTCCCTTATACTATACTCTGAACTATAACTTCACCCGGATACATATCTGGTGGCTGAGACAATATGTCCGGTCTTTGGTTCGTCAAAGTCACCACCAGGATACTTCAATATCCTCCGAATCGATTGAAGAAAAGCCGTGCCATTATGATCAGTCTAGTAACATCGCTCCGTCAAATATATTTGACAACTATAAGCTACAAGGAGTATCCTTGGCGTCTTTGTCTATCTTCGAATATGGCATGGTTGTATATACAAAGACTCTGCAGAATGCGACAACTGAAGATATACCCTTTGATGAATTACATCCAAGATATCGGACATATATACAGAGAGTAGCTAACTCTGCTTGCCAAATAGCTACAGTTATTCTGCAGAGTAAGCTTACTGAATTTCAGTTCTCGGAGGACGCTATTCTAGGTGGCCATCCTCTAATAACAGCAATCTAGAGTGACTTGGCCAAGATTCTCCTTGGTCTGTTCATTCCCTGGCAAAAACTGCCCTTACTCTTTCCCTGAGCGCAATCGTCGGCATCTAATATGCCCAACTCCCTTTGGTGTGTTTGGACTATTGTAGAATCTACATTTCCTCCATATATCCGGACCTTCGCGGAGAATATCAATCTTTTACGGAAATTAAAGGACGATTGTCAGGCCGATGTTTCTCTATGAAGTGTTGCGCAGAATATATCTTTACTGGATCAGGAACTGAATGAAGCATCTTATCCAGAATCAGATCCAGAAAACGAACCTATACTAGGCTTGCAGTATAACAATGACAGTATAGGAAAGGAAACTCTTTTGGCCGCTTTTCTCGCGATTGGTCGCGGCTGGTCTAACGATGCAACTGAAGCGCAACAATGCATTCCCACTCTCATTTCACGATCTCTGCCTTATTCATCCTTTCGGTTCCATATATTTGAACCCATCGATATGTCAGACAGAGCCCTATACAAATCCACTGGTTTTCGGCTTCTCTCTTCTACCACCATACAAGAAATAAAAACGGGGTTTCAGAATATAACCAACTCTTCCGCCCAGGATACACAGACTGAAATATCCTTTTCTCTTTCATCAGATTTTGACGACTTCAACATTGATCTGACTGATAGAGCTCTACTCCCTATATTGGCTGATTCAAATTCGTTGAATAATATGTATAATCATTGTGTCTCTTTAGTCCAAAGCCCAACAGCCATCTCCATAACAGCCGCGGTTGGTAATAATATTCCGCTAAACAAGAAACAACGGCTTGTCGTGGAGAAAGTTATGTTTGATCTACTTATTTGTGTTGACAGCCCATACGACTCTTTCTTGCGTAAACAATCTCTTCTTTATATAGGAGAGGAAGGCGGGGTAGAAAAAAGCCAGATCACGAAAGTGATTGTTGCTGCAATGAATCTAATTCGCTGCAGGGAAGAGATTATTCTTATGGCTCCCACCAGTGCAGCCGCTGATGCTATCGGGGGCAGTATATATTATATTTCTCTTGGGATTTCGCTCAACCGGTATAGGCGAGCTGGGATTAGTCCTCGGGTTCGAAGGCTTTGGTCTCAGAAAACTGTCATGATCATAGATGAAATCAGTATGGTAGATCTGGCGGTATTGAGTATTATCAATATACATTGCAAGATTGCTCGATCCTTAGATCGATTGTTGACCGATCTTTTTGGAGGCTTGCCAATAGTCATTCTCATGGGAGATTTTCATCAATTTCCTCCGGTCCAAGGCCAGTCCCTGTGGAGAATTCCGAGAAACGAAATGGAAGAAGACAGAAAATTGATCTGGGCTCAGTTCAAACAAGTTATAATCCTTGATGAGCAAATGCGCCAGGCTGAGAATATCACATATAGATGTTTGCTTAATCGGGCGAGGTCCGGTATGCTAACCGCCGACGATTTGGCGACACTTAATTCAAAAGCAATTTCTTCGCTTGCCGATCCTCAATTGCAAATATCACCAGCCGTTATTAAATTGAACTCACTATATTATATTATAAACCGTCTTCAGATTGAACGATTTGCTCGACGGAAAAATCAGAAGATCTTTGTCTTCCCAGCCTTTTATAATCGGACCAGATCATCGGGCCCGACCGACTTGCGCTTATAAGCCGATAACTTGCTGGGCTTACCGGAGCAAGACGCCAAGATGCCTTTTCCTGGGCTTATTCTTTACACTCTTTCCATGCCCACAATGGTTTTGACAAATATTTGTATACCAGCAGGCCTAGTGAATGGTGCTACTGGCCTAGCAGCTGGTGTAACAGTAGATCCTGAAGATAAGATACCAATCTGAATATATAACTGCAGCATTCTAAAGCGAGACAAACTACGATTAGCAGAATTTGTAGAACTGGATGATCAATACATCTTTTGTACAAGACCACCACTCTGTCTGTTTTTCAAACCTGCACATCCGCAGAAAAATTATTCCTATCTCGAAGACAGATCATTGTCTATCTTTCCACTTGAAATATCCATTACAGTGAAAGGCTATTCGGTCCGGCGGAAACAGATCCCTGTCTGTCCAGCATTTTGCCTCACTGACTACAAGATTCAAGATGCGACCCTCGACTCTGCTATCTTAGATTTGAAAAATGACTGCAAGGATCGGCGATACGACTCCCACCGCAAATATTGCTCAATATATATACAGCTGTCGTGTCTGCGGTCGCTAGACGGTCTTCACCTTTTGCAGCCGATCATCAAAAGTGACATCGAGCAGAAACCTGATCCGCAATTACTGGAAGAGATACAAAAGCTACAATCTCTGCAACAAGAGACCATTCGCGCATAAAAGGAAAATTCTTTTTGATGAAAAGCAGTTCTATCGAATTCTTATTTGACCCTCGGCATTTTGAGTTCTTAGTCAATAGTCTCGTAATTTAAACACACCGTTTTTCTGCGCAATTGGCTCATTCTTAGATATATCATATTTTCGCTCGTATCTGCACACTTACACTACATGACTATCTCGACCGGCAAATATGTTGATATTACTGCCCCGCCCTTTCTTCTGTATGAGTTTTTCGTTCTCTTTCATGGCCTTTTTATTTTGTTACACTTGATTGTCCATTTTCAATATATTATCGAATAAATCCGCTCCTGCTATTCTTTATATGCGTGATTTTGTTGAACACATTGAGCCGGATTCAATACACCCGGGTAAAGCACTGTCAATGCAACTACATATTGCTCTGAATATTCCATTCAAAGATATTGAATCAGATAATATTGAGTCGAGTGAAATCCCTACTCTGATTAGATTTTTTAATGAGAATAATCGATCTGAGATTTGCCAGCCCAATGCTTTTGTGTATTCATCTGGAGCCTTCTTGACTATATCATCTGAAGATAAAGATTTCCACATTATACTGCACACTCATATCTTAGACCGGTCAGTATATATATCCTCTATCAGTGATAGTACTTTACTTATACCTGTACAGCCATCCAGGTAATCAAGAAGATCCAGACTCATACTTTATGCACTGTCCCGGCGCTGCCCAACCCATTGTGATGTTTCTTGGCGTGGTTGTCGAACAAAGAGAACAATTGAATGACGGACAAAACTTATTCCACTATCGACTTCAAACAACTGTTTACAATCCATCAACCCGTACCCCTCATACTTTTCCAATAACGGCTTTCTTTAAGAACAGGCAACGATGGGCAAATTTTCCACCACTCAATTTGAACACACATATGTTTCTGACCGGTCGTATCTTCGGCCTCACAAAAGAGGACCGCCAATTAGCTGTCATGACAGACGATATAGGGCTCCGAAAGGAATATGATTATTCGTGAATATTCATGAATATTTGCGAATATGAATAATATGAATTAAATAATATGAATATGAATAAGGGGCTTATTCANAAATAATATGAATATGAATAAGGGGCTTATTCATATTCGCAATATTCATGAATAAATGAATAATTCATATTTATTCGTATAATAAAATACCATACATGACGGTTCATTTTATTACATCCCAATACATCTATCCACCAAGCTCATATACTCTGGTCCGCACAGGTTACATACGAGACTTGAGCACTTCATCAATAAATTTTACATTCATGCACCATCCTCATATTATGTCTGATACTGCCCTCTCAAGAGCATCAACCATCGCATGGTCTCCGCGTTCAGACAGTGTCTTCGAAGACCCAAGACATCTCTAGCGCTGCTGAACTCGCGTTCAATCCCAACCTCTGTCGAAGGGATTGGGAGATAGTCGCGAGCAGCCTTTGACATGAGTGGAAAATTGAACGCGTTAGCCTTCCACCAT
>JADDUG010000102.1:0-13338 GCA_018340795.1 Penicillium steckii
GTATTATATAATATATATAATATAATATTCAGAAAAATAAATATAATTCAGTAATAAATCAAAATCAAATTTTTCCAGAATTTGCAGAGTACAAAAATATATTTCAAATATAGAATTTATAGATTATACTATCTAGAAAAAAGACAGACTATAAAATTGAATTTTAAGAGAATACTATATTTTTTTATAGATTTATATATTCTCTTTTACAGACAGAGTTGAAGATTCTACAAAAATATCTCAATAAAAATCTAAAGAATAATCAAATCAGATTTTCTACAAATTCTGCTAAAGTTTCTATTTTATTTGTTCCCAAAAAAGACAAAAATCTTTGATTATATATTGATTACCAAGAATTGAACAAGATTTCTATTAAAAACAGATATTCTTTATTCTTTATCTCAGAGATTCTTGACTGTCTATTGGGCACTAAATTCTTTAGTAAAATAAATATCTAGAATATATATTACTATATTAGAATCAACAAAGACAAAAAATAGAAAATTATATTTTATATTTATTATAGATACTATAAATATATAATTATACTATTTGATTTTATCAATATCTTAATAATATTTCAGAGCTATATTTATATAGTATTTGCAGAATTACTAGATACTATTTGTATTATATATCTAGATAATATATTGATCTTTTCAAGAATCCGCAAAGAGTATATAATTTATCTTTGAAAGATATTTGAAAAACTATAAGAGACTCAATTTTTTGCAAATTCTGCTAAATATATATTCTATCAATCTGAGATTGAATTTCTTGGATTTATTGTGGATTGACAAAAAATAGCTATAGATCAACAACAAATTGAGATTATTTTAAGATAGAAACTATCTCAAATCTATTACAATATATAGATATTTCTGGATTTCTATAATTTTTATCAGTAATTTATTCAAAATTATTTGCTTATTATTTTATTTTTTATTAAATTTTTGAAAAAGAATAAAAATAAAAAGAAACCAGAATCTATATAATTGAATAAGAGAGAGATAAAAATATTTTGTATTCTATTCAAGATATTTATAAAAATACTGCTGCTGCAATTCTTTGATTCTGTGAAATCTATTTATATAAAGACAGATATCTCCGGATTTGGCATAGCAGAAATATTATTCCAATTATATAAAGAGATATAGTATCCAATTGTATTCTGGTCAAAAAAATTTATATTCATAGAGTATAACTATACTATTTTAGATCAAAAATTATATACTATTATATAATTCTTTAAATACTGACAACAATACTTTGAAAAAAGTAGATATTATATTGAGATTCTCTCTGATTATAATAATCTAAAATTGTTTATATAGCAATCCAAGATCAATAGAAGACAGATTAGATAGTATCTATATTTGATTCTATTTGATTTTGTTATTTTGTATCAATTAAATAAAACAAATTCTATCAATAGATTGTCTCGAATTTCCAAAGTCAAAAAATCCTTTTCTATTGAGAAAATATTGAAATTATTTTGTAATTGATTTGAATCTGAAGCAATAATAACTGTTCAAAAATTGTTTATAGTTGATAGACTATTTGAAAAGAAATATAGAGAAAATACTTTATATTCAGCAAAGATTAAAATATTGATCTACGAAGAGTTATAGAGTATAAATATTTGCTCTATTAATAGTTTACTCAACAATCCGGTCTATAAAAGTATTATATATATAGAATATATTTTCTATACAAATCAGATACAAAATATAAATAATAGAGATAATACTATTGATTATATAAATTATTCTCAAACTAATTCTAATAGAAATCAGACTAGAAATAGTATTAATACAGAAAGTATTTGAATCTCTCACAAATCAGATATATTTCAGAGTATAGAATTTAATAGTATATCTATAGACTTTTACAGAGTGGTTACTATAGAAGATCTAGATTAGAGAAATAATATAATTATCTATAAGGAATTGAATTATACTCAATTTGTGTTTTCTAGAATTGTACTAACTATAACAGCAATTGAAAATACTTTATATAAAAGAATTTCGAAAGAGCTAAAAAATCTTGTTATTCAATTACAGCTCAAAGATATTATAATTTGCAAACAAAAGACTATATTATCGAAAAACAAATATAAAGGAAAATATTGGAGTATAAATCCAAAAGAATTACTTTACTATATTGATAGATTATTATTTCTATTGCCGGCAATCTGCGATCCAGATTGATCTAGATCTATTATAATAATTCTTTAGCAGATTATTTCGGAAGAGTTTATACAATTGAGCTATTTCAATAGAAATATTATTGAAAAGAACTTCAGAATAAAATATAAGACTATATTATATTATATATAATTTGTCAAGAAGTCAAAGCTCTATAGTATCAGTTTTATAAACAGTTGCAATTATTCTCTGTTTCTTAAAGATTTTTTGCAGAATTGATAATAAATTTTATTATAGAACTATCTGAGATAGATTATCAAGAGAAAACAATTGATACTATTCTTGTTATTATTAATAGACTTATAAAATATTCTTGATTTATTTCTATATTTACTACAATCAATACTGCTGAGCTTGCAGAACTATTCTATAACCAAATTGAATTAGAATATAGAAATCCAGATAGAATTGTATCAAATTGAGAATCTGTTTTTACCAATAAATTCTGGTCAGAGCTATACTATTATTCAAAGATTAAGCTCCAATATTCAATTGTTTTTTATCTATAGATAGATAGATAGACTGAACAAATAAATCAAGTTTTGAAAGATTATCTATATTGTTTTATAGATAAATAGTATATAAATTGAATTCAACTTTTTAAGACAATTCAATTTATATACAATAATATAGTAAATCAAATAATTCAAGAAATTCTATTCCGAGCTCTTATAAATATCAATCTGAATTTTCAATTTTGCAAAGATAACAAAAAAGCAGAAATATCTTCAATAAAATTGCAACTATCACAACTATAAATTATATATAAAAAAATTCAGAAAATAATACAAAAAATTCAAGAGCAGTATCAGAAGTATTACAACAAAAAATATATTTCAAGAGAATTCCAGAAGAGCAAATTGGTCAAACTATCTATCAAGAATTTATATTTCAAAGATTAGATAAAAAAACTTCTATTTCAATAGATTGATCTATTTCAAATCCGAGAATGAATCAGATTGCAAATATATTATCTATGATTATCAGATAAATACAAAAGATTGTATAATATATTCTCTGTCTCTTTTCTAGATAAATAGAATATAAGATAAAAAATAGACAAACCATTATTATTATCAGATCTAGATAAGAACAAAGAATAGAAAATCAAAGAAATTCAAGATAAGAAACAAATACAGAGAGAATTCTATTTCTATATCAAATAGAAAGAATAGTCTTCCAAATACAATATATAAGAATCAGAGATTTATATAAACAATATCTATAATACTATTTATATCTATTGAAAACAAAAGAACAAAAAAAAACAACTATTTAAACAATTCAATTCCAAAAAAAGCACAAAAAGAATATATCTAGAACACAATATATCAATTCAGCAGATAATCTTGAATATCTATATAATAATGGCACAACAAAATTCTGATAGTCTCAATAAAATTATATTTGACTTCTATTCAATTAATATATTCTTTGTCTTCTATAATACAGCAAAAATATTGATAATAATAATATTATTCTTCTTGAATACTCTGGAGATTGTTTCTGATTGGATTTCAACTATTCTGCGGCAATATCTATAAATAGTTCTTGATAAACAAAATATATACAATAAAATCTATTTTCTTTATCTCAGAATAGTAATCTAAATAGAGAATTCTAAAATTCTCTAAAAATACAATTATTATTTTGCAAAGTTATTTAGCACAACTTCAATAATAAATCAGAGATAATAGAGATTTGAAAACAATCTGAATTTACTCCAATAGACAATTGCAATTATATATATCTCTATAGATAGTTATAAACAATAACCGGTATATCAAACAATTCTTTGTATATTTATTATATTTTGAATAGCTGCAATTTATATAGCAATTAGAATAAAGAAAAGCAATATTTGATTTGTTCTTTTTTAAAAGACTATTAATCTATAAAGTCAAGCAAATATCGCAAATCTTGACAATATTTGTTGACCGCCAATCTAGAGAAACCGAAACTGAAAATATTTCGGCATAGAGATTCATTTAAGACAAAAACAAAATCTAAGAAATCTATACAATACAACAAAGTTAGCAATACAGAATAGATTAATACAGAAATCTTCTACCAAAACTGAGAGACTCTCTCTAGAATCCAAAATAGAAGAAAGACCAGATAACACTATTTAAACAAGCTGAAACAAATTGATATTCTTATCTTGAACTGGAGAAACAGAAGCAATAGAATTGATATCAATTTGAATACAATTAATAGATATAAAATATAAATCTTGAGAAGATTTACCAGTATCAGAAAAATAAACAGAAATTGTTGATCTAGATTCTTATTCTGGAGACTCTATATCAAAATGGCTATATCGATAGATTGAAATCTTTAACAAAGAAAAGATATTTCTCCAAATCTATTCAGAACTGTATCGGACTATAATAGTAGAAACAGAGATAGAACAAGATAAATAACAGATAGAAGAAAAAAACAAGAATACAAAGAAAAGAATACAAAAAAAAAGACTGAGATATAAACAAAAAATATTACTATTCTATAAAAAAGATATATATATCTTTCCAAACAGAAAGATACAATTATTTATCTCTATCCAGAATCCTTAGTTATATAATTGTATATATTCTATCTATTTCAATATCTATATAATCAAAATAATCTCTCTATAAAAAAAGAACAAATCAGAATCGATTATAAACTGATTCTATTATAATTCACAAAAATTATCTGTTTGTAACGGGTCAGAACCCGATATAGAGTCACGTGTACCACGTGACCTTGTCGTCGTGTTTACCTTTTACCCCTGATGCTGTCGGAACGGAACAACGTAGCACCGAAGCTGCACGATATCCAAATCGCGTCGGCCACTGTATTTACATTTCTTCAAGTTTGACAATAACAGTTTGCAGGCAACGCCTTGTTGAAATTAAACCTGGCCTTAGCCCTTCACATTTGTCAAACTTCCTTCTATATATAAACAAAGTAAAACTATCGGAAGCCCTTTCGCTGGAAAGGTGTACAGTAGTATAACGGAACGGAAGCCCCTTTTTTCATACAAAAGACTGGCAGTGAAAGCCCTTCACACAAAGGCATCACAACGGAAGCAGACAGGAGATCTACAATAGGCGAAAGACCTTTGCTCTAAGGTACAAGTCCTCACCCCTGAGGCCCGGTATAAGTCCTTCTATCTGCTTGGAGGCATATACAAACGCGACAGAACACCAATTCGACCACAAAACAGTATCGAGATGCGATAGCCGCCTTATCGAAACAGTATTGAACTAAAGCTCTTCCATCGAAGCGAACCGTCGGTATATATATATATATATATATATATATATATATATATATATATATATATATATATATATATATACGAATAAGTTCTGAAACGAATTCGACCAGGCCACGAATATACGATGATGGAGTTATCAAGCTCTTCTGCATGGGCACAGACAATATTGCAGCAGCTGGCTCAGAACCAGGCCCTGCAACACGAGGAAAGAGAATAGTGCCATCAACAGAAAGCTGTTCAGGAAGAACAGATACGCCGTCTGGAAGCAATACTAGAACAGCAAGCTTCGCTAATCGAGACAAGAACCCTGGCAAACGAAGAACAGGCAACACCAGCACGATCAACCGTCGAATCAACCCTGAATCCTCCACGAAGCGAGGCTATCTATTGATCTAAGCCATGCCTACCCAATCCTAAACTATTCGGGGGGAGCATAAACGATTGGCCAATCTGGTATATTTCCATAGAAAACAAGCTCAGTGTAGATGGCGAAAGTATTGGTTCTCTATAAGACCAGTTTATATATGTTTTCTCGAGATTGGAGAAGCTTGTATGGAAGAATACTGGAATCTATGTAAAGCTCTGCCAAGATACAGGCGATCCACAAGTATTGCTCAATTATCTCGAAAATATATATAGAGACCTAAATATCAAAGTATGCGCTGCAAGACGGCTCTATCAGATCTGTCAGCCAGAAGATATAAACTTTGCCAAGTTTCTATTATAGCTGGAAAAGAAGTTTGCTGATGCAGATGTTTTCGATTGGTCTGACGAAGCTAAATGACAGATTCTTTTTAATATCTTAAATAAAACAATAATGAATTTGTTGATGAATTGTAATATTTCTGCTATTTTTTCGGATCTAATCTTCCGGCTCCACAAGATTAGCTCTGATATGGATACTCTTAATATTGTAATGGAACAAATATATAGGCTATATATATCTAGACGAAATAATTATAAAATAGATTGGATTTCTATTGTTCAGAGTGCAAATTGATACTGCAACTCTAATAAATTAGTGTTGAATGACGAAGAGCTTTGAATCAAACAAGCTAAATAGATTAGCCCAGAAGAGATTCGAGTATATAGAAGAGAAGAATACTGTCTATATTGTAGAAAATCAGAATACCGAGTCAGTCGGTATTCTCTTCAGCTAGCAGTCAATCTTTTGCACAAAAAGATTATCAAAGTTGCTGTAGAGAAAGAACCATAAAATAATCACAATTCGGAGCCGAGACAAATATAAAAAACGAGAGTTTTGTGTACAATATCAGCCGGCGGAAGTGATAGCAAGATCAATATAGAATTGAGTATATTGGAAAAAGAATAGTTTCTATTCTAAATTGTGAGCAGAAGCTCTACAGAATGAAGAAATTGGATAAGAAGACTGAATCTCTATTCTATATTGATATCAGTATAAATCAGAAACAGTTTGTTAAAGAATTGGTAGATAGTGGATCGAATTGCTATACTATTATTAATAAAATATTATCCAACAAATTTGTACTTCTATATATGAAATTGCCGAGAAACCTATTTTTAGATAATATAATTTAGAATCAAGAACAAATTATATATACAATATATTTCAATATAAATATCTATAGACACAAACAACCCTATATATTCATATATATTATTCCGGACTAGATAGAAGAGATTATACTAGGAAAACTCTGGAAATCAAATATAAAATACAAAAATTCAGCAAATCTAGAATATATCAATATTTTTGCAAAAGATAGAATAAAAACAAGATACTGGAATAGAGCTCTGAAATCAGCAGAATCTGCAAAGATAAAGAGATTGCAGATTATTGAAATAAATACTGTAAAATTCTGTAGTATCCTCAAAAATGCCTCAAAGAATCTCCGATTGCAAATTGGTAAAGTCTTGATGAATAATATCAAGAAGGCGTTTCAGCCAAAAATAATAATAGATCCAAAAGAGAAACTTCCGAAACAATACTGACTATAGCTGGATATATTTAATCAACAGTTTGCTGATAAACTGTCTCTGAATCAACCAGAAACAGATTATATTATCCAGTTGAAGCAGGACAATAAGGGAAATAAAATTACTCTGCTCTATAATTCTCTTTACAAAATAAATCAAAAGAAATTACTAGTGCTGCAGAAGACTTTAACAGAGCTGTTAAACAAGAATTTTATACAGACAAATAGTTCACTAACTGTATCGCCAATGATTCTGGTACGAAAGTCTAGTGGAGAGATCCGCTTCTGCATTGACTACCGAGGATTTAATAAATTAATAATTAAAGACCGCTATTTCTTATTGCTAATCTGTGAGACACTATAGAATATAGCAAAGACAAGATAGTTTACCAAATTGAATATTATTGCTGTATTCCATAAAATCAGAATACAATCAGACAAGAAATATAAAACTATATTTTGAATGCGATATGGACTTTATGAATGAAATATAATATTCTTCAGTCTTACTAAAGCTTCAGCAATTTTTTAGAGATATATCAACTATATGCTATACGAATATCTGGATATTTTTGTATTCATATATATAGATAATATTATTATCTATTCAGATGAAACTCTAGCGGATCACCGGCAAAAAATATACAAAGTATTTACAAAACTGCAATAAGCTAGTTTGTAGTGCGATATCAAAAAGTCTGAGTTTGAGCAAATAAAAATAAAATATCTGAAATATATTCTATATACAGAAGAAGGGATAACAGTCAATCCAGCAAAGATAGAAACTATTAAATTATGGTCAATATTCACTATCACAAAGGAGATTCAAAGTTTTATCGGGTTTGCCAATTTCTATAGAATATTTATATCCGAGTTTACAGATCTGGCAGAGCCGCTAATTGCCCTTACAAAAAAAGATACAGTTTTCTAGTGGAATAAGATTTGTTAGTACAGATTTGAGAAGTTGAAAAATCTGTTTATATCAGCACTGATTCTTGTATACTTTGAAGCCGGAAAGGAAACGGTAATAGAAATAGATATATCAGAATAGATTATAGAAAATATATTTTCTCAAGTATAGAAGAACAGATCTTTAAGATTCTATATCTATCTTTTACAACAGTTATTCCCAGCAGAGATAAATTATAAAATATATAACAAGAAACTGCTCTCGATTATATAAGTATTAAAGAAATAGAGACCAGAGTTAAAGATAGTGCTCCGATTCACTATTGTTACAGACTATAAGAATCTCCGATATTTCCATAAAAAACAATAGCTAACAGAGCGGCAAATATACTGGACTGATCTATTAGAAAAATTTGATTTTGAATTATATTACTGTTCTGGAAAGCAAACTATTCGATCTGATATTCTTTTATAATAAGAATAAGATCGGCTATAGAATCCAGATAATAAATATATATCGCATAGATTTCATATTCTATTCAAGAATATATCGAAAATATCAATACAATTGACAATACAAATACTTTCTACTCCAGAGCCTGAAACAATCGATTTCAATATACTAGTTGATATATTTCAGAATAAAGAAATACAACAGCTGTGGAAAGAGACTAAATACAAAGATATAGTATACCAGAAATATACTACGGCTCTACAATAAAATTAAAAACAAATTTTAGCCGAAACAGATACAAAAATTAATCTAGAAAAATACAGACTCAACAAAAGAAAACTGCTATAGTATCGAAATAGATTGTGAATATCCGATTTGGAGACACTATATATACAAATCATATAGCAAATGCACAATTCAACCACTACTGGATATCCAGAACAAAATACAATATTTGCAATACTATCACAGAGATAGTTCTGGTCTAAACTAGCACACAATATAAGGAGATTTGTACAGAACTGCACAGTTTGTGGAAGGGCAACAATATAGCGAGATACAAAACACAGATTGTTGAAACTGTTACTGATTCCACAACAAATCTGGACAGAGATCTCTATGGATTTTATTATCAGCTTGTCAGTAGCAAAAAGAAACTCCGAGACAAACTGTCTAGTGATTATAGATAGATTTACAAAGAATATTATTCTTATTGGAATAGATTCTATTATATCAGATACAATTGCTAAAATGTTTCTATATTATTTCTATATATATCACAGCCTACCGACAATAATAATAAGCGATTATAGACTGCAGTTTGTAAACAAGTTCTGGAGAGTAGTCTGCAAAAAGCTATAAATTCAGAAACAATTATCAACTGCTTTCTATCCGCAGACTGATAGATCAACAGAGCATATAAACCAGAAGATTGAACAAGTATTGCGCATTTTTATATATTATGCACAGAATAATTGGATGGATCTGCTACCGGTGATGACAATTGCAATAAACAATCGTAATACTAGATTAACGGGAATAAGTCTATTCTTTTTCATATATAGCTATAACATAGATTCTATAGCAATAATCGAAGAGAATATACCAACGACAACAGATCCTGATCTTGCAGACAAAGCACTGATGAATCGGATTCGAGATACAACAGAATAGATACAAGCTGCTATAATATTCGCACAGGAGAAGCAGCAGAACAGTGCCAATAGAATATGCCAAGCGGCATCTATCTACAAGGAAGATAATCCGGTATAGTTGAACCTGAAAAATATTCATTCGATAAGACCATACAAGAAACTAGATTGGCTACATACACAATACAAAGTGCTAGAGATTCTGTCCTCCCACACAGTAAAGCTCGATATACCAGAAGATATACACCCAGTATTCTATATCGATCTTGTCAGGCCGGCCGCTTCAGACCCGCTTCCTACACAGATTATTGATGATTCGAGGTCTTCTCCGATTAAAATCGATGATAAATTAGAGTGGCAAGTGGATGAGATACTGGAAGCGCGTACGAAGCGCAAGAAGCGTTGGGTATTAGTGAAGTGGACAAACTACACAGAGCCTACATGGGAGCCCCTAGAGAACATGGGTGAGTGTAATGCTTTGGATGCGTTCGAGGCCAAACACGGTAGCGTTTCGGCCACGAATCAGGCTCTACCGAGGAGATTAGCGAGGAATATTCTACATCGAATAGGACGTTTATGCCTATATAGGAGGGGGAGGGTACTGTAACAGGTCAGAACCCGATATAGAGTCATGTGTACCACGTGACCTTGTCGTTGTGTTTACCTTTTACCCCTGATGCTGTCGGAACGGAACAATATAGCACCGAAGCTGCACGATATCCAAATCGCGTCGGCCACTGTATTTACGTTTCTTCAAGTTTGACAATAACAGTTTGCAGGCAACGCCTTGTTGAAATTAAACCTGGCCTTAGCCCTTCACACTGTTAGCTTTAATATACTATCAATATATCTGATCTTGCTGGAATCCAGTCTATCTGCTATTGATCTGAAAAAGTTTCAAATAGCTGTTTACTATAAATTGTATCCAGAATTCTTGCACTATAAACAGTATAAAAAACCAATAGAGAAAGAATTAGAATACTGGATAAAGATCTGTTTTCTCTGCAAAATCTCAGCAAAATAGTATCAACTCTTTTTTATTTTATCAACAATATCAATTATAAATTCAAACTAGATATAATACTACCGAATTATATAGTAAAACAAGAAAACCAATATATATAAATAATATACTATCTATCAAACACAAAATATAGTCTAATCAATCTAAATATTATTATAGCCAAAAATCCAATCACCAGATAGCTCAATATAATCTGCTATCTGAATTTGAGCAGTCTAATCTAAAATATCAACAAATATTTTAGTATCCTCTATCATTATAGTAGATATCTAGAATCTATTAATCTGCGAAACAACTATAAATCAAGATCGAAGATATACTGATTTGCAAACACTATTCTTATTTTTATTCCAACAGATATAACAGTATTTAGAATTAACTATATTGAAATAACAGTCAATACAAAATATATAATTGTTAGAACTATTTATCTTATATTAGATAATCTCTCTGTTAAAATATCGAAGACAAAATAAATATTTATCTTGCAATACAATCAGATTTTGATCATCTATACTACTACCACTATTTATATTCGAAATATCTCTATCACTACTACTATAACTACTGCCACCACTGGCACTGTCATTGTTATTACTGCTGTTATTACTACTATCTCTGTCTCTATCTTTACTCCCTATCGAAACAACAGCTGTTTATTGTTTACCACAGACAATTTTCTGTTATTTTATCCGCTCCCTCTTCTTTTGATATTTTTTCTCAGCAGCAGAGATTCGTCCTGGATTTGTCTTCTATATATATCTACTATAAATATAAGACAGACCGATAACTGTTGTAGAAACTGTTGAAATATAACTGAATACTGCAATTACTGGAACAGAAGTTATTGCTGATACTACTGCCGCAGTCTCTATAGTTGAATAAATCACAGAAACCGATTCAGAAACTGCTGCTGATATAGCTATCCGCCGGCAAAATATTGTCAGAGACATAGATATAGATATCATAATCTCAATACAAACTGAATACACTTTGTTATAAGAACCAAGACTAGATAT
Source organism: Penicillium steckii (assembly GCA_018340795.1). Taxonomy (NCBI): domain Eukaryota; kingdom Fungi; phylum Ascomycota; class Eurotiomycetes; order Eurotiales; family Aspergillaceae; genus Penicillium; species Penicillium steckii. Next base: position 11,985 of record JADDUG010000102.1, read on the forward strand.
TTTCCAAATAATATTTTCCGGAAGCACTGATTTTTTGCTGATTTTTTATATCCATTGTCTCTTTGAAGAAAAAATCTCTTTGAACTTTTGCTACAAAACCAATATAGATTCATTCTATCTATATATAATAAAGAAGACAAATCTGGAACAAAGAATTTATTTATACTTCTATACTATTCTTTGAAATATCTATAGATATATCTAGGACCAGACTCTCGAAGAAAGAGAAAATAGTTATTACAGAATCCCTGACAAAAGATCTGAGAAATAATATAGTGAAGCTATAGAACTTATCTCTTTCAGTAAAGCTACTAATCTTTATACTTCGTATCCAATTCGACACCGCTTCTTTCTCGAAGAAGACATATAAGAAAAAGATTGAATAACTTGCTTGTATTATTCTGATTGCTTGAAGATTCTTCAAGAATCAGTCTCTTTGTATATTCTACTAAGTGATTGAATTGATTTTCTGTTCTTCTTCTTCTATTATCTCCTCATCTAGTCAACAAGTGCTAGTTTGTATCTTAGTACTGTTACAATCTCTATCTAAGAATAGACTATTCTATCTCTATCTATGCTCAAATCGAGTCCTTTGTAAAAGAAAGAGATAGTTGTCACAAGAAAAATCTGTATCAAATATATTTATACGCTATCTATACCTTATATATATATAGTTTGGGAATATCGAAGCGAGAGCTTCAATATTGTGATCTCTTTTGGCCGAGTGATAATCTATAAACCCAAACAATAGAATCTACCTGTTACAAAAATCTGCAGAAAAAGAATTTATATATATATATATATATAATTCTTCAGTTTTCTGAAAATAATTCAATATTCTCTGGCTAAAATAAATATAATTTGGTAACAAATCAAAATTGAATTTCTCCAGAATTTATAGAATATAAATATATATTTCAAGTATAGAATTTATAGATTATATTATCTAGAAAAAAAATAGATTATAAGATTAAGTTTCAAGAAGATACTATTTTTTTTATAGATATATATATATATATATATATATATTCTTTTTATAGATAGAATTGAAGACTATAAAAATATTTTGATAAAAATCCAAAGAATAATCAAATCAGATTCTCTACAAATTCTGCTGGAACTCTGATTTTTGTTTATTTCCAAAAAGAACAAAAATTTTCAATTATATATCAATTACCAAAGATTGAATAAAATTTCTATTAAAAATAGATATTCTTTATTCTTTATCTCAGAGATTTTTGATTATCTATTAAATACTAAATTCTTTAGTAAAATAAATATTTAGAATATATATTACTATATCAGAATTAATAAAGATAAAAAATAGAAAACTATATTTTATATTTATTATAAA
>JADDUG010000103.1:0-13280 GCA_018340795.1 Penicillium steckii
AAAACCTGATTTCAACGTGCTGTGTGAGTGGGGGGTCAGATTCGTCATGCATTGGAAGGTGAGGAGGAGTGCTAGTTCGATCACTCTGAGTTGGCGTGTGCTCGGTGCCTTTGTGTATTGCTTCCACAGTCTGGTCACAAAGTGATACCCCTGACATATTTCCTGGTGTAAACCACTCTTCAGCCGGACCCGGTTGGCTCATTTTCATTGGCAGACCTGATTTAGTACTCATAGCATCCAATGATGCCATGATTTGGACGACCCACAAGCTCCTGGAAACCATTGCCTGATATCGGCCAATGATCTCTCTGAAGACCCGTGTATGTGTGGGCAATGTAAACAGCGGATGTGTTGTAATTCGTCACTTTAACACTGTAAGATTTATATGAGAAAAACTATTTCATCAATAATTAAACAGTTGTTTTTTCTGACGCTCTTAAGCGATATTTCTCAGTGGATTGGAAGTGATGGTGTCGGTGTGCAGGTACCAGCTGGGCTTTTCATCACAAAGGGCAATTCATATCACCGTGAAGGGGGTTAGTTTTTTATCGACGCATCAACCTTAGAAACCAGCCCATCATTGTTCTGACTTTGAAAAGGTACAGTATTTCGATATAATCAGATTGGGGGTTGATTTGGCTCCTCACTCTTATTGAATGTCACTCATAAGATGAGGGCATAAGTTATCGGTGACTAAAGTTCAGCCTACTGTAATGTTTTGCTACTGTATATCCATCAATTTTGAATAACCTTGAGTGGAGATACATTACAACACGAGACAATACAGAAATTTGAAAATTTCCCTGGTCGTTTGGGACCACTAGGAAGCAATAATCTTCTGGTAAGGACATCATGTACGCCGCCACTGTATACATGTATGCGCGCAATTCTTTCACTGAAATGACAAGCCACTCACCACAACTACTTCAACTTTTAACTATTGACTGTTGATGTTTCGCCTGTAGGATTGTACCTCAGAATGAATTGACACAACCGGTGCTCCATTGAAGTTTCAATTATCGGATGGCTTGTTGTCTCTTTCCTGGTACAGAACATGGCCGGTATAGCGCCCTTGCTCATCGTGGTAGATATGCGCTACTTGGGACTTGTTGTTTTTGAACTGTTCCTCGGTCGCAAATAATGCGGTAGCATGCGGCTTCATGTCAGTATGACTCGTATGCGATGGGTTTCTGCAAAGGTCAAACTTCTGAAATACCGCAACTGATGTACATTAATCTTACTTGAGGATGGCCATAGTGAAATGCGCTAGATCAGGTTTTTGGGAAGCGTCTTCAATGAGGCTGAGGGTGAGGTTGCGCAGAGAGGGATTGCGAATCCTCTGTGTGAGTTTCACGGCTTGTCGGGGGATAGGAGACATGGTGAGCTCAGGGTTTTAGATATGATAGAGGGTCGTAAGATATGTAATAACTCTTGTGAAAACAAATATAGGCTGGAGGGCAGAATGGCGCTCATTTATAATGTTATTGAGCGAACCCATGATTGCGCTGTTACAAAGCACAACCATTGTTGCATCTAGGATAGTGCTCATGGCACGTAAATTATGAGGTTTGAGGCGCATAAGCGCCCGTTTCATGTATTTTGGTTGTGTTCCGCCGGCCAACCATCTACCGTTGGGACTCCTGGGAGGCGGCTGGAAGCCTCTGAGATCATGTGATTGGTTCCAATTTGTTTGTTGAAGCCACGTCATCTGTCCGCGGCGCGTAGACATCCAAACACCTGGGCCTTATTCTGATAAACGACATCAAAATCATTGTTGGTTTAATCTAATGACGATTTCCATTACTGCTAGGATACTCTCGAGACGTAGCTTCCCCTTGAAAAACGGTTCACGTCTGTCAAGGGTCTCCAAGTCTATGTCCACTCACTCGGACTGTAGTAAAATGGATCAACCCCTTCATATATCTACTGTTGAAGCCGAACCTCTTCATCGCTATGGACGAGGCGGCTACTACCCAGCCACTCTGGGAGAATATCTGAAATCCGGGCGATACAAAGTACTACATAAGCTGGGATGGGGTGGCTACTCGACAGTTTGGGCGGCAAGGGACCAAAGGTTGTGCAACATCATATTTTGCGAAGGAACTCGCTAACATAGAATGGCCATGTATAGGGAAGGAGTTTATGTTGCTGTCAAAATATTGGTTGCAGAGGCAACAGATGGAGAGATGCGAGAGGCCCAAATTATGCAGAAGTTGGCATCTCACCACCCTCGCCCGAAACACGTGGTACACTTGCTTGATAATTTCGAACTAAAGAGCCCCAATGGTTGTCATCAATGTTTGGTTTTTGAGCTTCTAGGCCCCAATGTTCCGGACACAATTGATGCACACTTTCCTAGCGGGAGATTACCTGGAAAACTTGCCAAAGCCATTGCAAAACAGAGCCTAATCGGGCTTGATGTACTGCACCAAAGTGGGATTGGACATGGAGGTATGTCCCCTACTCGAAATAGCTTGAAAAATTCTCACCTATGGAAGATCTGCATACCCGCAATCTGGCCTTCACTTTGCCATTTATAGGCAATCTCACTGAGGAACAATTTATAGAGATGCTCGGGAAGCCAGAAATCGGGCATGTCCGAAGGCGTGATGGGAATATTTTAGAGCCTGGCATACCTAAATACGTTGTGAAGCCAACATCACATCAGAACCTGCTTCAAAATTCGGCTCCAACGATCAAAATCATCGATTTTGGACAATCGTTTTCACCAACCGCAGTTCCACAAACACTACACACTCCGCTAGCTGTTAGGGCACCGGAGGTTCTGTTTCAAGATACCATTGATTATCGTGTTGACCTATGGAGTATGGGTTGCATGGTGGGTGAATGACCGGGGTGAATATGATGCGGCAGTTAACTAATAGATACGCAGCTTTTTGAACTTTTTGTTGGCCAGCCACCATTCGACACTTTCTTACTAACACCTCCAATTCTCATCGGCCAGATGTGCGAGATGGCAAGCGATGATCTGCCTAAAAGATGGCAAGAGTCTTTCGATACGATGAACGAAGGTACAAGCGACGAAGATACTGCGCTGGACTTACAGAAATGGCTAGAAGAAGTGTACTTCGGCGGCCCGCACAACAATGATTTAACAAGAGATGATATATCGAGGCTAGGACTAATCATTGGGAAGCTATTGTATTTTGAGCCATCTGCAAGAGCGTCAACGAGACAAATTCTTGATGACCCATGGTTTCAAGAGTGAACAGTTCGTGAATCTTAATTTGTTACAGTATTCCAAACTAAATTGAAATGCTTCTTAACTGAGGCCATACCTAGAATTCTGGGAGTTCTTCTATCTTTAAGCCTGCATGTCGAAAGTGGCCTTTCGCACTTTCTTCCTTTGCACCGACGGTGTCAATACACCATGAAAGAAAGACATCAAAACCTTGATCGGGATTCGCTTCAAAGTAACCCAAATTACGTTTGATGAAGGCTTTTAGCTCAGCAAAAATTCCTCGATCGGATTCAAGTCCGGAGAATAAGGTGGGTAGATAGACTAGTTTCACTCCAGCGTCCTCGCACATCTGTGAGACTCGTCTTGAGTGATGGAAGGAAGCATAATTCATGACCAAACGAGACTTAGGGTCCGGCCATCGTCCGCAGTGTTGAAGTAGCTGAGCCAAAAAGTTTTCGAAAATGATAGCTTCTGTTGCGACGCTGAAGACATGCAAAAGTAGGACACCGTCCTGGGTGTACGCTGGTAGTATCTGGTATCGTTAGTCACGATGAAACTGTGATACTTGCAATGGCGCCATGCCAAGAGGTGACCAGCCTGTCCGTCTGAACCCAACTCTCTTGTCGCATTCAGACTCATCAACATAAACTAGATGATATGATTGGTACTCCGATGAATTGTGTAGATATAATTTTCGCAAATCAAAAGCGTCGCAGAAAACGAAGAGAAAAGAATGGACGGAGAGCTTCGGGTCAATATGGAACTTTACAAATGGCAACAAAATTATATCCGATATCTGTATCGAGCAGGAGACTGGCAGCTCATCTGCCTCTATTGTAAAAAGGAGGGAGAAGATGGCGTACTTTCTGCAGAATTAGCCCGGTATGAGATTGTGGAGGGGCTTCGAGTCAGGTCTCTCCCGTCTGGGGACATCTCGATGTTGTCTGGATATCCAGACATTGCTGGCAAGTCTTCTTGCGTGGAAGCTAGATAAGAGGAACAACCCCAAGTTAGCCATTCGTTTTCGAATATAATCAGCCAGTAGAGATACTGGCCTGGAACCCTGAGGCGTGCAGTACATACCTTCTGGGGGTGTTCCCAGAGAGTCACTTAGTGGACCAGATCCAGTTTATGATGCTGGAGGTACGGTTCTCCAGTTATTTCGGCTATCGATGACAGTGTATATAGCTCTGTCTGGATATTTGGAGCTGCCTACGGAGTATCGAAAACGGTCTCAATAGTACGGTGGTCCGAGCCGTGCTCCGTGCCTCGTACTGTACATTTGGCCATCGAGTCGGTCAAGGTTTCCGAGGCGAGAACGAGGTTGATGGTTGACTAGCAATCCCCCGAATATCCTCCGTCGTGCCATGTTTTGGTACCCCGTTTAAGCAGGTTGCTGAGTGCAAGTTCATTCATGATATCGATGACCGGATCCGCTTCGCCTTGCCTGGCCAAGGACACGTCCTCCCACAAATCATAACTTCCACCATTGTCCCCGCCTGGCCATGAAGGGTTTGTAGTCGCCTCAAAACTTGAGTCCCTCAGTAGGTGATACATATGTACATGCGCACAGCCACGAGCTACATGTGTACCCACCAACTCCATTATATACGTGCGACTCTTTTGAAGACCAAGAATCTAGACAGATGAAATTCAGAATGAGACTCAAGCGCCATCAAATAGAGGTTTTTCACCCGACGATGCTTACTGGGCACTTAAGGTCAGCGACCTGCTGGCACCAACTGTCCCCATATACATTTGCATTGAAGATACGAGGACAAAAAATTTATATAGTCTTACGTTTGTTAACCGACCGTTGAATCACTATCCGCATCTTGGCGAATATAGAACCTAAGTGGGGCATGTGGAACTATCATGCAAATTTTGGGTATATCCGACTCAGGAAAGGAATAACCGACCTTTTATGGCAAGAAATTCAGAGAAAAGCCATAGGTAATCGGCTTATTAATAATCTCAAGAACCTAAGATGACTTTTTTGGAAATATAAACTTGATTATAAAACATCCTGCTTTCTCTTAGATAGCGCTGCATATGCCAGTCATACATTAGTGTCGCACTAGCGGAGATTAGTTTTTCCATACCCGGACCAAAAGCCTCGGGCATCAAACCAACACATTCTTTTCCCCGCCATACGGGAAATTATTGAATCACTTCTTCTATAGTGACTACCGGACAGGACTTATATTCACTGGTGGCATTTTCCCCCATTATGCCCCCCAGCTTTTCAAAGTAAAATACTGATGATCCGCATCCTCTAGTCCACGCACCTCAAAATATACCGGAGCCATGCCGACCAAAATACAAGCTGATGCAGTTCCAGAACTTGAATCGCTAGCGAAATGGGTTTCTAGCGCCGAGATGAAAGAGGAGAAGGGAGAAATCAATCTCCTCGCATGCGTGGATACAGCCCGCGAAAAGAATGCGCGGCCACTACTAAAGAAATTGGGGTATACTACGGTAACGAGATTCAACCCAATCAAATGTGAAAACGAGTCTAATCAGTTACAGGGCCATTCTGTTCTATTATTGCGAATATGTGGAGAGACATCGATCAAGAAGCCCGACGGCCGGACCTTGCTATTCTTCCCTCTATCAAGCGACGTCCAGGTTGAGGGTGAGACACTCCAACCGGGGAGTTTTATTCAACTTACTAAAAACCTGAAACTTGACACACGATTAGATTGTATGATCGTCATTCCACCTTAACCTACCTTGCGGCATCATTTCTATTTCTTCCTCGCTTTTGTATAAGAATCGCACAACTTTTTCGTCCTAGTTAGCTCGCATCACTCCATAGTATTTTAACAATGAACTTTTATTTCGTAAGAACCCGCAGATTAATATATTCCAATAATTACACGGTTATAATATTGTGGCCGGCCTGTGTGATGACACCATTGGAAGATGTGGTGTGAGGAGTCAAAGGCATTTGTCCAGCTTCGCTTGAGATATTGTCGGTTTGAAAATCGGGGAATAGAGCAGACAAAATATTCTTCGCTGCCTCCTGCTCGGCCTGGCCGGTTCTGTTGGTATTTATCAGTGGTCCTGTTTCCTGCATAGTCACATTGGCCTCATTTATTTCGCCGGTCTTGTCCAGAATGCTGTCGATTTGAGAGATAAATAGCCCATCACTTGATAATGGGTCAAGGCCACCTATATCTTGCATTGTGGCGTTGGTCTCATTTATCTCGCCTATTTGGTCCAGAGTGCTACCAAGAGGAAATGTGAACAGCGCCTCACTTGACAACGGATCAAGGCCTGTTGTCTCCTCCATAGCCGCATTGGTATTATTGGTTTGGCAGGTCTGGTCCGGAATGCTGTCGATTTGAGAGATAAAAAGCCCATCACTTGATAATGGGTCAAGGCCACCTATATCTTGCATTGTGGCGTTGGTCTCATTTATCTCGCCTATTTGGTCCAGAGTGCTACCAAGAGGAAATGTGAACAGCGCCTCACTTGACAACGGATCAAGGCCTGTTGTCTCCTCCATAGCCGCATTGGTATTATTGGTTTGGCAGGTCTGGTCCGGAATGCTGTCGATTTGAGAGATAAAAAGCCCATCACTTGATAATGGGTCAAGGCCACCTATATCTTGCATTGTGGCGTTGGTCTCATTTATCTCGCCTATTTGGTCCAGAGTGCTACCAAGAGGAAATGTGAACAGCGCCTCACTTGACAACGGATCAAGGCCTGTTGTCTCCTCCATAGCCGCATTGGTATTATTGGTTTGGCAGGTCTGGTCCGGAATGCTGTCGATTTGAGAGATAAAAAGCCCATCACTTGATAATGGGTCAAGGCCACCTATATCTTGCATTGTGGCGTTGGTCTCATTTATCTCGCCTATTTGGTCCAGAGTGCTACCAATAGGGAATGTGAACAGCGCGTCACTTGATAACGAGTCAATTCCTGTTGTCTCCTCCATGGCGGTATTGGTCTTATTGGTTTCGCCGGTCGGGCTCACGATGCTATTTGAAGCAAAGCGAAACAAGTTGTCTCTTGCATAGTATGACGTTGACTGGCCTGAACTGCCAAATTGATATGGAGCCTCGACTGCCGATGGTTCGAAATGTGTCACCTCGATATCATTGGGAGCGTCACTAGTATGAAGTACTTCCACAGGCCGAAGATCCTGAGGTTCAGTCAAGCTTTCCACTAATTGACTCGGGGAGACCGAGCCAGACGTTGATGATAAAGTGTGATGTGTATCAGTTCCGTAATACGAAAGTCGTCTTCTTTTACGACGATCTCTAGGAATTGTCACGCTGAGAAAACAAGACTGTAATTCGGTGAACCATCTGGATGCCCGTTCCACAACCTCCAAGAGGCAGAACTCCTCCTTTTCGATGGACTCTGATGGGCCTGTCGAAGGGAATGGGAGACGCAGTTTAATCTTCGCGCCATTGGCGAAGAATTTGTCCACGAATCTCGGGATTTCGCCCAACTGTAAGTTTCTGAACGGTGTAATAGCCAAGGCGGTTAGCGCAGATATACCTCTTCCGGAATAGGCTTCCCCGGCGTAAATACTCTTTCTCTGTTCCAGTTCGTGGCGGAAAGCCTCTTCAATCTTGAGATGTTTTTTACCGGCTTGAATATAATGAGAGATCTTTTTGATTTCCTTTTCAGGGGCACAAAGATGATCCCTCACAAATTTAGGGATCCTCCCATCCCTTTTCTTGTTCCTTCTTGGAGGGTTTTGACTCTCGAAAATCGAGAATTGAAGCGCTAAACCACGTAACGCAAGCGCTCGATAGAGCTTGTCTTCTGTAGTTGGCTTTTGAATGCGCTCCAACCTTTCGATAAAAATCATCCAGCGACCAGAACCTTGGTATATGCCCTCAATCCATTCGTCCATGTGCTTCGGAATGAGATCCCATAGCTGTGGGATTTCACTCAACAATGCTTTGTAAAGCTTAAGAGCCGGCAAACTTTCCTGTCCGTCATCCTTGTTGGTTATTGCGGTGCCCTCAGAGAACTCAATTTCCTCCCGCCCTAGTGCGGGACGCCCATTGTCAGTGGTTCTGTTTGAATCACAGAAAGAGGTCTGGATTGGATTCTGGGCCCTGTCATGGCAGAAGATGCATCGAGGACTTCCCAATCCGTGACGAGAGACGATTTTGGTTAATCGATCTCCTAATTCCCTTATCACAAGAGTTGCTTCGCTATGGTGTGAGGAAAGAAAGTCGTCTGATGCTTCACGCAAAGTTTCTAAAGCAGTGGAGCTATCCATTTAAGATAAGATCATTGGCCTAGGGTATAGGGATAAGTGAAAGAATCGAAAAGAAACCAGATATTGGTGTTAAGGGAAAACTTGCCAGAGAGACAATTTTCAGCCAATATAATTCGTGCCTAGTGGAGTGCTTGAACCTTTCACTGCTCTCTATTATTGGTAGTTCCAAGCGGGGTCACCTGCACCTCATGTCACACTGAGCTGGGTAGTGAGAAAAGGGTTGGGGCCAGGCCTTCACGAATTTTGATCCTAGTAAACCATTCAGGCTAATAAAACCAGCATGATACCCACCAGAAAAAGGTCGCTGCCATGAATTTCACCTCAAGGGATTCTAGCCTTTACTCCTCTTATTTGTCATTAATATCAATGTCTACTGAAATGGTTTGTCTGGTATTTTGGCCAGCATGTTTGTATCACCCTCCCCAATATTTGTTGAGATATTGAAGATAGTATGAGTCTTCAATTGTGCTTCTCAACGTTGACCACACACAGGCGATTGATGGGTCTGTAGCTTGATGATAATCATCGTCAGGAGTTTTATCAAGAATAGGCGGAACAACCAATGATAATTCAGAGCGAAATTCCCAGGGGAATCTGCTTTGAACTGTCATTGGCTGCCTTGGCCATCGTGGCGTCTCCAGCTGTTGGTCAAGTAGAGAAAGATCTGGCGAATCACTGTTTAGAGTAAGATCCCCGGGGGATTTTGCTTTGAACTATCATTGGCTGCCTTGGCCATCGTGGCTTCCGAAGAACATTGCAAGTCGACCTAACTCAAATATGGATCGGCATGATTGACCTTACAAATGCACCGAACCTAGCGGTGAGGGGAAACCGGAACTACGTCCATTACAGACTTTAGCCATCATCAAAGAGAAGTGCATAACAGTGGCAGAAAACTAATTTGACGCGGTAGTAGCCAAGTAAGACGAGAGATATGCCGCGCAAATCTAGCTAATTTACAAATATGAGTTCAGTTTTTTCCTTGCACTAAATTGGAGATTTGAAGCACCCAGAGCTGATATATCATCTTTTATCCTAATCAATATCGGATCCGAAAAAGAGACCTAGAACTGAACTCCAAGCCTTATCCTTAGGCATCTCATCCTCCACATACCACCCGGACTAATTCTTTTATAAGAATATAGTGATGGGGTTGGTCAAATGGTTACATATAAAATTCGAAAGGTCACCGATAGGTCAAAAGCCCGGTGAATGATCAAATTTGATGGTCTGTCTCATAGTGAGTTTTAAATTATCTTTGAAAGGCTAGTCCGATTTCTATCTAGAAGATTCATTGTAATAGCGATTTAGCATAATGATCCATTTACAACTGTTCTTTCTATTCCGACCTAACACCTTCAACATTGCAAGAGTACAATTGATCAACGTTTTGTGAGTATTACTATCTACTAACGTCCCCTATCAATTTGGCTTGGGTATTTGTGACTTGAGAAGGATGTATAAATCCACAGCCACACCCGCCAGCAACCATGTCCCGAATACCATTATTTCCAGCAACGAACTTGGACCTGCATAACTCAATTTGACTGGACGCATACCACAAGGAAAACAAATTCAGTTATTCAAGGTGAGTTGATAGACCTAAATAGAATATCACAGACAATGATAAGCTAATGTCTTTTACAGATTAGAAGATCAAAAAAATTAAAAGTACGGATACGATAGTTTCCATTTTGTGACCCTGCTTATCAGTTTCCTCATATAGATGTGCAACTATATCCGATATGAATGCTGCGATTGTGGAACTCGCATTCAAGTCATCCGGATAGCGAATTGCGGGGGAGACCATGACGAGAACTTTCGTGGCAATGCTTGGAGTCCAACAGTACGACACCGCAAATGTCAAGAATGTTCTTATCCTACCCCAGGGTCTACGCCTTAGACAGCTTGATAGCTGCACTAGAAAAGAGCTTTCATGGCATTGAATGGCTGGAAGTCTTCCAAGAGTCCAAGCATAATATGCCCAAGCAAGATTATCTGCTTGTTCCTAGATTCTTATCTGGAAAAGTATCCTAATGAGAAGTAGATCAATTGCATACTGTTTAAGAAACCCTGATGAGAGCGGTGTAGAACCTGGCCCTTCGGTATGACACGTGAAGCCGAAGAAATTTCTAAACAGACAACTCTCCTCCTGCCACATTCCCATTCCAATCCTCATTTTTGACAACCCACCAGTCGATCTAAGTAAGCTAACAAAATTGAATTCCCAAGGGGTTATGAATCAGAATGATGACTGATTCTCAGAGTATCTGCTTAAGAACATGGAATATCTTCGGTCCAGTCAACCCATCCGAGTCTGCATCTCAGTCACCTGTTCAAGTCCATATTGGCATACCCCCGAGGACTCGTTGGGTCGATTCCTACAGGAAGTCAAATATGAGATAACAGAGAACCAAGTCCGGCTGTTGGTAAAGCAGATATGGCCCAGATATGTTTTCTTGGTATATGACTTTTTCCATGTTGACTACGACCACAAAATTGCGCATCTTCCCGATAATAATCATTTACCTGTTATGAAAGTCGATTTTCGGAACGAAATAACTATACGATTGGCGGGGTTCGAATTTCGCACAAAAGTCAACGAAGAGGTTGCAAGAATGCATAATCTCAATGGATTCAAAGAGCCGCCTTATTCCGACGATCACTGCGGGGAAACAGCCCCAGTCTACCTTAATCCTCGAGATGTCTCTCTTCTATAATCTGCATTGTATGATGGCAATCGCCTTTACTAGGGTAGAATGATACCGCTCTCATTGATGGCATTGCCCCACTTGGGCCTCCCCATCAAAGAAAGGTCGAATTAGAACACTGTCTATTAGCCGCTCTGCTTGGGGTATGAGAAACATGACTACTGGCTGAAAGAACTTAATATCGACCGCCGTCTCATCTACATTCAGCCTTTGAGCTATCATACAGAAAGATCTGAAGGCATCTACTATCATTACTTTAGAAGATGGCTTAAGCCCAGGCGGTGCTCTTAGTAGTATACATGTGTGGATTATGGATAGTAAGTTAATATACCTGGCTTTAAGAAAGCCTTGAAAGACCGAAAAGAATCAATTTTTGGCCCCTTCTCCCACTAATAATTCTTGTAACTTGGAAACCTCCTTCTGCAGCTTTGACAGTTGGGGACTCTTATTAAGAGACGTTATAATCTTCTAGTCATAAGAGTAGTGCCCTCAGCTGTAGCAAACGTAATATAAGGGGGCATTTTACTGCTTCATTATTCTCGCATTCCCCTTCTGCTGAAGCTTCGGATGAAAGATGATGAAAGACCAAATATGCCCGGAGACGAGTAACCATCACCATGGCACTGCCGTGAGGCGAAACCGAGAACCTCCCCGAAACCACAGTGGAAACATTTTTTGCGAGCACACTGAATGCCAAGATGGCCCTCCAACCTTTCGGTTTCCCTCAGAATGGAAGTATGTATGTGTTGTTATGCCTAGGAACGAACCGGTCTTCAAAGCTGACACTTACATCAGCAAAGATATGGACAGACATGAGCGGCCCTATAAATGTTCCGAGTCTGGCTGTGAGAAAAAGCTAGGATTTGCCTCGAGGGGTGGCTTCCTGCGTCATCGACGGGAAGTACATAACAAAGGCAGCAAACCTAGAGACTCTTTATTTTGTCCATATGAGGATTGTGCTCGCAGTCACGCCAAGCCTTTCGTGAGAACCGAGAATTTGCGGGCCCATATTCGGCGGGTTCATAAACCAAATGGGACCAGCAGCGATAAACCATGCGGCAACCTTTCTGCCGAGGCTCGTATCCCAATAAACGCTTCTCTTGGACCGCATGGCAATCAAAACGCAGCGACATGTATTTCCCATGAAAGTTTTCTGCAAATGGAGGCAGAGTTGCTTCGTGACAGAATCATGAAACAAGATCGGCGCATTGAGGAGCTTCAGCGACAGAAAATGGAACTAGAGGCAAGGAGTCATGGTACCAAGACAAACAATCTGAACTAGCCCCAAGGCGTTTACATAAAGGGGCAAGTTGGTTTCTAACCAACTTGTTCTCGTTGTGTATAGTTATAATTAGTTTTCCATTTGCTGCGAGAAGCAAGACGTAACATAGAAATTCGTGGTAAAACACTGCCTACGTGCCGGTGATACTGATAATTGGCAGGCAGAAGCCCATCTATAGTCGGCATATTTGAAAACGAATTTGAACGAAGACCTCGAACCAATAATAGCGCTGATGAAAGATTGTAATTGTGCTTTCTCAACCACGCTGCAAGCTTTCGTTCACCAACAAGGACATAGACCGGTGTATTCGGCCCTACATACGCACCAAGCCTGGCTGGAGAGAAAACAGGGGTTTAAATCCATTGCATACTTTTGCAAAAGTCTTTCTCCTACGTTCTCATATAAAGGATGTGAATATCCTGTCGAACTAAACAACAGAATTCCTAGATTTTCGTCAACTCTATTTCGAACAAAATCTTTGCAAGCGTACAATGTCTTCTAATGACCTGGAAGACAGAATCATGGCCTGGTGTATGACCCAAAAACCCTATTCTGCTTCTCATACTGACATCAGATTACTTCCAGTCGTCAACAGAGTTTCGCCAAGTTTGCGAATTAAGTACGATGATGTTGCTCGATACATTGCAGCCACCGGCTCACTTCCCATCGGTGAAATCACTGAAGAGAAGATAAGGGAGATACTCCTCTCAGAAATTTCCTATGCCCCTATTGGCCTCATCGAGAAGCTTGTCGGTGATAGGGAAGACAATCCAGATCGAGAGTGCGTAATGACTGTTCTAAAGCTTCTTGTGAAAGGACATCTTCCAGCTTCTGCAC
>JADDUG010000104.1:0-13179 GCA_018340795.1 Penicillium steckii
ACAAATCCCTTTTCACATAACAGTTATTTAACAGGCTTTCTTTTGATTATGCCTCTCTTCTTATCGTCTTGTGATTTATATTGCCATAAGTATATAGGATATTGCGTTGTCTCCATTTCATACTTTGATGACTAATACAGCTATACGTGAAATAAGATCTAAGGTATTGGTCCCAGGTGATAAGATAAATTTCTGTGTTTTGCAGATGAACTAGATCATGTACCTGTGTAGAGAATGGTTCATTGATCACCTATTGTCACAATGATTATTTATATAGCACCAGGATGTAGTCCTCGCTATCTCTACCTAAAATAGTTGTTTCTAAATATGGAGTAGGTCTTAAGACACTATTGGATAAGGTGGAATCCTCCAATCGGAACACTCCTTATATGAAACTTCTGGCTTCGCTCTTCAAGTACTTGCTGCTCAGACGGACGAATAGAGAGTCGAAAATGCCATCGGTCCTGTTAGTCATGTGGTACAGACCTGAATATGCCGGCTGTAGTCCTGGTCTAGACTTCACATAAGCCGCTGACGTAAACAAACCTACATGATTCTGAGGGTATGCGCAGCGGATTCCCTGTCCGGTAACCTGGTTGGAGACGCATATGAAACCCGAAAAAGATATCTATACAACTCCTATCTGGCGTCAGACCCACTCTTGTTGCTTGGACATCGCCTCAATTCAGGAAACATTGAGTGCAACTAGCCAAAAGCGATGCATCATGTATGTACGCGTAACAGTTTATTCTCCACCCTGGCCCCTTTCCCCACATCCAGGCATGCAAGAGCAATGCCGGGGTTAAAAAAAAGGAAGCCAGCCCCCTTTCCATTGAATTTGCGAATTTCACTTGTCTCCAACAACCGACCCGCGTGGCGAAAACGCCTGCTTGACCAATTCTCACGATTAGCAAATTTCCCATTTCCGAACGCATCTGAGCTGGGGCGACACACAGTCTGTAAATCTTGGAGCATACTTCCAAGGTTCCAAGGACAGTCCATGGTACAGAACAAAGCCTCCTTGCATCAGATTCTGGCCCCTCATACCACAAAGTAAATTGAGCTCCTCGCCGCCGCTGGCCACGGGACCTACAGTACAATACAAATTGACATTATCACCCCGTTTCTACCTTCTTCTAATATATCGCCATTCCTGGGTTAATATTACTTCATGTCTTCATTGTATTTCAGATCTATTCGCCCTTGCCCCCCAATCAATCAACAGTCAGCCACTGACGAGCCCAAAAAACCAAACATCTTCGAAGCGCATATCAGTAAAGGGGGAAGAGTATCTACTGCCTGCAAAGATTGTCAGCGACGGCGGACAAAGGTACGGCAATCTTATGAACAAAGCGCTCGGCTTGACCCCTGGATTTTTGACGTTTTAAATCACAGTGCACTGGCGGCAGTCCTTGTGTGGAATGCAAGAAACGAAGGTCGGTCTGTATATTCGATGAGAGTTCAGACAAACGTCGCAAAAGTTATTTGATGAGAGTGGAACGACAATTGCAGTTCTATCGGGAAGTTTTGGACGGGCTTTTTGAGGCAATAAGGACTGCACCCGACAATGATGTCCAACAACTTATCGAGGTTATACGCTCGGCACGGTCAGTCATTGAAGTGCAAAGGGAGGTGGCTCATGTCCTCGAAGCGAAATCTCTTCCTCGACCTGCACGCTAGCTTGTAGAACATATAATGCTGGATTTGTTTCTGCGTGGGAGATCTCATGGCATCATTGACTATATTCCTTTTGCAGGATAAGCAATGACACACTACCAACTATTCGATGGAACATATCTCCGACCAACAGAAATACGTGCACGTGACTGGCCACAAAGATTGTGACTTCATACGTGTCCCCTCCTTTACCCGTTTTTCTCGAAGATGATTCGCGGATATTCAGCCGATCAGCAATTATCCACCAAGTCAAACGCCAGAGCTTGGAAGTCCCTCGAGAATCTGAGGACCTGTGACTACGCTTCCGTTTCTTATGTCCAACTCGGTGTGGGAGGCTTACTCGGCATCCGACCTGCATGTAGTGACTTGCATTACTTGCTTACTCGTCGTGGAAATTCAACCACGATACGTTCTTTTTCTTTTCTTTTCTTTTGTTTTTCATTTTATTTTTAATAATGCTCAGGTATTGTTGATGTACCTAGTTTTCTCTTGGACTTGATATTGATCGTGAAGTGAGAATATGACTTGGTGGATTGGAAAATTGCTGAAATTGGCTGCAGTCCTTATGAATAGCGTTTGTCAGATAGTCTGGTATGAATAGTTTAACTGTATCTCGACAAAAGAGTCACTGTCAAAAGCACTGATGGTTTCGCAAACATCGACAATCATAGTTTGGCCTTCTAGGAGCTCATGAAACACATCGTCATCGATAATAATCTTCAAATCATCGTTGATGATGCGAGTTAGGTGCACATTTTTGGACTGGCCAATAAGATACTTCTCACAGATGCTCCTCTTCAGGTTATCGGCCGTGCCTTTTTTAAGTAGATTGCACGGAAGACATTGTTTGCCTCATGACTAGAGCGGAAAGAAGCAGACGGCTAGATGTGAATGATTTAGTTAAGCGATAGCGTGTGAATATTAGATGCCTTACTTGATTTTGACGGTTGCTTGGCTGTTGGTCGACATGGCAGCCCAAAGTTATGACCCTCAATACCCATACGTGTTACGCTGTGAATGATAATTTCGTCCCAGGAAACTTCTTGCAAATTACATGAATTTACTGTATCCTGAAACCTTACATCATGAGTCGCGTCTCCGGTTGTAGACTCGCTATAAAGCTGGGAACCTGGAGGGACAAGCAGTAGTCGAAGGAAAAGTTGGATGGATGCTTCATTAATTTTATTCCTACGAGTCAAGACAGTTTGTTCGTGTAATTTTTGAATACAAGTAGCATACAAAAGCGAGTATTGGCCTCCTAATGTGAAGCAATCAAAATGAAGAATGGATTCCGAATATCGTGTCAATCTGAAACATTTCGTGGCTCGCGACGATCTAGCTGTATCCTACACAATACGCGGAATGTGAAACGACCATACAGGCTTTGTACTATTACGGTGTCATATAATTAGGGCTTGAGGAATCGTCGCTTTGGCATCAGACATAGAAGAAAAATCTGGGCAGGATAGTAACGCCTGGAGAGGTCACCGTTACTCTGCATGTTCATTCGTACCTTCGTTTCGCGTCACCCAGTATGCAATATCGCTAACAAACCGCCGGACGGCTCCTGCTTTCACGCCGTTTTTGACAAAGAAATCTGCATCTTGATCGTCGTGGATTTGTTTGAGATCCAGACAATTTTCAAGGGCCACATCGCGGGCTTTCTGGATATTCTCCCTGAAGATCTCACTGCACACCCGTGACTGATGCCAGGTAGCATATTCTTTCACAGCTATATCGAGAAGACCAGGAATATCAATTGCATCAGTTTGCTTAGGGGCTGGATTCGTACTTTCAGCAGCAGTGGTAGTGATAGGGATGGGCATTTGAGATGGCAGATGAAGGTGGACTGGATGACATGTAGATCCACATGTAGAGATGTCCGAGCTTTTCTTCCGTCGATCAAGCCGCTGGTTCTCCTCTGCATAAAGCTGTTCACGAAGACTATCGGGAATGTCGTCATGTGTTTCGATGACCCCTCCTTGCTGCACGTATCTGGTGAGCATTTTCAGGTGATTTGTTCGTAATTTGTAATGTTTTTTCCCGTATGGATCCTGCCAGCAATACTGCCCTTCGTGGCGGCATGGAGGTCCAGGACAACGCATGATTCTATATACATCTCTCCAGACTTCATAACCCCCGGAGGCCTGCTCGGCGTCTATCTCGGCATCACGTTCCACGATCATTCCTTTAGTGACAGATGATTTTCCTCTCTTGTCGATTCTGGATGGAAGTCGGTCATGGTCATCTATATAGTTAATGGTTATCTGAATTCGGAGTTTCTTGCCAAGACGGTAGAGATTGGCCCACATCAGCAGCTGGTTCTCTACCGTAGTCCAATCAACACTAGCGCCTTCAAAGCGCTTGATAAGATCAGACTGGGAACGTTCATTTACAGACACCACTAGGTTGGTATCGTCTAGTCTCACCCGTCGGTTATGGGCTATCTTTCGCCGCAAAACATTCCCAGCCGTATCCTTTAACCGCTCCCAGTAAGAACTAGGTGGCAGGGCCAAGTCTTGTTCTGTATCCTTTGCCACCACACGGTTATTCAGTTTTACCCTCCACTCGATCTGGTAATGGATATAATCTAATCGCCGATCCCCGAGACTTCCGTTATCTACCTCACCTTCTTGCATGAAACCCAGTTGATCGGATTGCGGGTTGTGCAACGGTGATGACAGTTCACTGAACGTTATTGGCTCGGGCTCGGGGGACGAGCAGATTACAGATGGCGTCCACTCACGGCCAGGTGTAGGGGCATACGAGGGAGTCGGGTCCCGTAGATCAGGCAAACGAGGTCGGTAGATGTTATCATTATCGGAAGCAGCATAGGCCATCCCCTCCAAGCAGTAGAAACTACCGAGGAGCCTATTTATGGAGTCATTGTACGTTAGCTGGAAACTAGAGGCTGCAACCACGCATAGGGTGAGAGGAGTAGGTGTCTGACAGGCTGAGTACGGTGATCAGCAGGATCATTGGTCTTCTGTCAGTCGAATTTGGTAGATCGGCCCGTGCAGTCAGGTTGTGGGGTTAAGGTTCTAAGATTGCGGGTAAGCGCTAGGATTGCCACTCGGACACGCTGTGTGGACGGAGAAGATGGCAAGTTGTCAGATCCGCAAGATCCAGCATTGCGGGAGTTGTTTGAACTGTTTTCATTATGCCAGAAGGTTCCAGCAATGCTCGTTTTTGCCATACACATAAATGCATATGGTACGTAACTTGATTCTGTAGTGAGTGTATTTGTGCCCTGAAACGAACGAAGTGAGAGTAAGGGTATTAATCAACATGGATGTACGTGTGCGCGAGACGTGGCAAAAAAAGGTAGAAAAATATTAATGGACTGTTTTGCCACGCTCGTCTTCTGATTCGCCTCTCGTGATGCTTTTGAATTACCTTTTTCGGACTGGCCTCTGGTAGCTTTAGGGTTGTAGGGTTATATTTGCAGATATCTGCAAGTTCTCTATCTGTGATTGCGTCCTGTCCTGCATGGTTTCTGCATCTTCACCGGGAATTTCTTTTGCCTATTGCCACGTGTGCTATCTCTTAGACGTTGCTTCTCCTGCCTTCCTGCCCAATCCCTCATTTATCCCAGCTAAATTTCACGATGTGGTGGTATTCCTACTTTGAAAATGCTGACTCGACGGCGTTGTGATGATTGTGGTCGACAAGTGCGTTTGTCGTCAGATATTCATCCTCCGAGATGCCCTGCTTGTCGCTTGTCCGGCTTTACACCTATAATTGAAACACGTCCCTGCTTGCGCTGTCGAGTTCCAATTCCTTCTTCAGGAACAAATCCGAATTGCGCGAAATGCCAGAACGCCGAGGCAACTATTCCTCAATATGTTGTTCCCTGCATGGAATGTACAAATAATTTCCTCGCCTATCCAGGTGTCACTCGCTGCTTCGCCTGCACATCAAGGGGTTCAAGGGTAGTGTTGCCACCCATGAATTTTGGACCAATCTACTCATCGGCCTTTAACCCATCAGCAAACTCGTTTGGGCCCCTAGGTAACTCTCATGGAAAGCGCCGGAGGCCCACTTCTCCATCATTACAAACCACACCTGCTTACTCGGAAAGGTCCCATGATTATTCCACTGTTATCAAACAAACCCTGGGGTTTCTAAGCCAAGATTATGAAACCCGAGCGCAAGCTTCACAAAATTTTCCATCAAGGGTTACTGATTCCCAGGTTCGACAATCCATAACTCGTTTCGAGGACAACATGGAAATTGCAGCCCGAGATAGAGTTTGTTCTTCGTGCGGAAGAATCGTCGATAGTATTGATATCCGGCGGCTCTTGGCCAATGATCCCTTGCTCCAGCATTTAGAAGGCGGTCTTGATATATGTGGATGGTGTGACGGCTCCTGGAATTTATGTTCGATATGCCACTCTGCTCTTCTGCGCGAATCGGTCCCAAAATTCTCGACGAGGAATAAGATCAATGTTACACTCTGCCAGCATTACCCTGAACTTCTGAAAGACCTCACCCTGACAGAAGAATATCTAATCGCCAAATCACATCCCGTAGGAGTGGTTGTGAAGCTGCGTCCTGGCGGTCGATCATCAGTGGCTAACTATCATGCGTTACGCGGTCATTTTATCGTCATATCGCAGGATCCCAAACCTCTTCTTCAGATTTTGCCGAGCCCTGACCTTAAACTCACTGAAATTATCAAAGTTTTCTGGATAGGACGTAGCTCTCCAACAGTGGCTGAGTTGCGGCCTTTTCTAATAGTACGCAAAACCAAGGTCTTGGCTGCTCTACAGTATCTCACTCAACACAATACGCTCTACCAAGACGTCACTATTGCTCGTTCTACAATAGAAAACTGGCCTGACGAGTTTGTCCCGTCAAGTATACAGCAAGACATTATATGCTTGGATGAGAGTGATCTTGAGGAACGAGTTGGATACAGCGTCAATTTGGAAGATCGCAATTGTGAGAACGACTGGCAGGCCGCAGATGGCGATCCCGATCATTCTGCCGAAGATTCGATTCCTATCACTGCTTCCGTTACCGTTGATCTGAACGGGGATCGACAAAACCCCGATTTGCGTCTACTCAGCACAATACAATCTCTGAAAGTCGATCTAACCCGCGGTGAGCAGCCACAGTCTGCTTCGGCTACCACAGAAAGTCAGGAAATATCATTTCAGAATACCGACCCTCGCCCTCCGGTGATTCAATACGGCGTTCGAGGACAGGCTTTGCTTTTAAACCATTGGCAGGATCCCCATTACTTTACGTCCGCATTTCCTACTCTGTTCCCAAGTGGAGTTGGGGGTCATCTTGATGGGCGAGATATTCCTGTGTCACTTGCCGCTTTTGCTAACTGGGCGCTGTATCATCACAGCCGAAGGCAGGTCCGTCTTCCATATCATATGAGTTTTTTGGCTGATGTATCCAGATTTTCCCAACACAAAACATTCATGTATCTACTATATGATGTCCTGCTGCTCCGGAACTCATGTCTTGGTAATTCACTGCTTATCAAACGATCTCAGTGGAACTCGATGACACGCGATCTGAATTCTCTCAGCTTTGATCGCTTAAGGGAGGCTTCCGAGGAGCTCACTGCAACCCATGCACCCACGGACCCACTTGTTCGACGGCTGCTCAAAAACATCACCGCAATTGGGGCTCAAGTACCAGGATCTTTCTTCCAGAAATTGCAGAGGCGTGCCGAACTTCGAGGTTTGATCGTACGCGAAGGGATGCCCGCTTTCTGGCTGACGATCAATCCATCTGATCTTCAAAACCCTCTCGTGCTCATTCTTGCGGGGGTGCAAGTCTCGACTGATGCTTTTAATGTGGATTCGGTAATAAGATGCGCCACCGCGACGTCGGACCCAGTAGCTGTCGCCAGATTCTTTCATCATACATGTAGAGCAGTCCTCGATGGCCTTTTGGGAAGCAAAATTGCTGATGTGGGAATCCTTGGGGATGTGTCTAATTATTTTGGTGTAGTAGAGAGTAATGGACGAGGCATGCTACATCTCCACACTTTGGTTTGGCTGCGAGGGAATCTCGGTTTCAGCCAATTACGACACCGCATCCTTACAGATAGTGTCTTCGCTGCGAGGATGATCGGTTTCTTGGAGTCTATCGTCGTGCATAGTCTCCACGTGCCGGAGAACAATACCGAAGGGACTGCATTGAGAACGCCACCTTCACCGGCTAGGTCAGATTCGGACGATGAATTTGCAAAGAAACTTTTTCTTCATAGTAATGCCGTCGCTCGCAGCAGGCAGCTTCACTCTAAGAGTCACACGGCGACTTGCTTCAAATACCGCCGGCGAGGATCATCTTTCGGTTCCTGTCGCTTTGGTATGCCAAGGTCTCTTTCAGAAGTGTCTAAGATAGATGAGTACGGCATTGTGCATCTTGCACGAAACCATGCCTGGGTTAATCCTTGGAACCCTTCCATCGCGAGCTGCATCCGCTCAAATCATGATATATCTTGGATTCCGACCGTTTCCAAATCGTTGTCGCTCCTCTATTACATCACAAATTATGCGACCAAGGATGACGTTTCGCCAGGACAGATGGTGGTAAAGGCTGCCTTGCTAAAACAATCCATTGATCGCGCAACCTCTACTTCTGCACCGAGTCCAGCCGAGTCAAGACTGCGTGAGAAAGGCATGGACAAATTTGCTCTTCGCTGCTTCAATAGTCTCTCGCAAGACCGTGAAGTGAGTGGTGTGCAGGTAGCGAGCACTATCCTTCAGCTTCCTTCCTACTATACATTGAATTACAATTTCACCCGGTTGAATCTTTGGTGGTTGAGGCGATACGTTCGGTCGGTGATCTATCCGGAAAACATCCAGAATGCCATGTCTGATTCTATCGGAGAGGAACCATGCAACTACGATCAGTCAACGGCTGTACCGGCAACTGTATTTGATAATTATAAGTTGCGGGGCTATCCCCTTTCGTCCTTATGTATTTTCGAGTACTGTATGGTAGTCCGCACGAAGAGACTACAGGATGCGACAACTGAAGACATACTCTTTCACGAAACACATCCTAGACATCAGACGCATGTGCAGAGGCTGGCTCGATCTGCTTCCCAGACAGCCACCGTTACCTTACAAGGCGAGCTGACGGAGTTTCAACCTTCAGAGGATGCCATGCCAGGTGGACATCCTCTTACGACTGCAATCCAGAATGATCTAGCAGAGATTCTCCTTGGCCTGTTCATTCCTTGGGGGAAATTACCCCACTCTTCGACCAAGCACGATCCACGACTCCTGGTAATCCGGACTTTCATCAAATCTGGACCACTGTGGAGCCAACGCTTTCTCCTCACATTCGGACTTTTGCGCAAAATATTGAACTTTTGCGGAAATCCAAGCATGATTGTCAGGTTGACAGTACCCTGCGAGATCTCTCTCGCCAGAATGCATCTCCGTTACATCAAGAGCTGAGTAGCCTACCTTATCCTGTGTCCGATTCTGAAAAAGAACCCGTGCCGCTATCACAACATAAGAATGAGTCCCTAAACAAGGAAACGCTTTTGGCCGCATTTTTAGCCATAAGTCGAGCCTGGTCGAGGGATGCATCTGATGCACAACAGCAAAATCCCAATCTTTGCTCGCAAGCTTTTCTATCTTCCACTTTCCAGTTTGACAGATTTGCCTCAATTCAAGCCTCTAACGCCGTCCTATACGAATCGACTGGTCTCCAATTGCTCTCTTCTTTGACCTTGCAGGAATGGAAATCCAGAATGGATAATCTAACCATGCCTATAGATCCAGACAAACATGCCGAAGATACCATTGCATTTAGCACTGATCTTGATGACTTCAATGTTGAGCTCACCGATGAAGTTTTAGTTCCTATACTAACCCATTCAGCATCCTTCGATGGCTTGGAAGACCGTCAGGTCGATATTAGTCAAAGCCCAACAGGCGCATCTATTACATCAATCGTTTGCAATACCGTGCCACTGAATGAGAAACAACGTCTTGTGGTGGAGAATGTTATGACCGATCTGCTAGTCTGTGCTAACAACCCCTATGATTCCGCTTCCCGGAGTCAGACTCTGCTATATGTAGGAGGTGAGGGTGGGGTGGGGAAAAGCCAAATCATTAAAGCTATTGTCGCAGCAATGGACATAATACATCGCAAGGACGAAGTTATTCTTATGGCTCCAACAGGAGCAGCTGCTGATGTTATTGGAGGAAGCACATATCATACATCCCTTGGGATCTCTTTGAATCGGTATAGACGGGGTTCGGTGAGTCCTAGGGTCCGCAGACTTTGGTCTCGAAAGACTGTCATGGTCATAGATGAGATCAGCATGGTCGACCTGGCCGCATTGAGCATTATCAATACACACTGCAAGATTGCTCGATCTCTGGATAGGTCCTCAACTGATCTCTTTGGAGGTTTGCCCGTGGTGATTCTTATGGGAGATTTTCACCAATTTCCTCCAGTTCAGGGTCAGCCTTTATGGAAGCTCCCAAGGAATGACACGGAACAGGACGGTAAGTTGATCTGGAGTCAATTTAAACGGGTAATTATCCTCGACGAGCAGATGCGCCAGGCCGAGGATGTATTATATAGAGATTTGCTACGGCGGGCGAGGTCTGGTGCGCTAACGCCCGACGACTTAACGATGCTCAATTCGAAAGCCATTTCTTCGCTCGCCGAGCCTCAATTGCAAACGTCACCGGCGATCGTCAAATTGAATTCACTGCGTCATGTTATAAATCGCCTTCAAATTGAACGTTTTGCTCGCGCCAGACGTCAGAAGATCTTCGTTTTTCCAGCCCTTCACACTCGAACGAAATCATCGGGCCCGACTGCCCTTCGCTTACGAGCTGATGACTTGCTGAGCTTGCCGGAGCAAGGTGCCAAGATTCCATTTCCTGGCCTCATCCTTTACACACTTTCTATGCCGACAATGGTACTTACGAATATTTGCACGCCAGCCGGCCTAGTAAATGGCGCCATGGGCCAGGCGACAGGCGTCGCAGTTGACCCTGAAAGTAAGTGACTTCCACAAATAATATATTATCTCATCATTCTGAAGTGAACCAAATGCGACCAGCGGATTTCATTGAATTGGATAACCAGTACATTTTTTGTACGAAACCACCGCTCTGTCTTCTTTTCACACCCGCTCGCACACAGGCGAACGACTCCTACTTCGGAGACGGATCCTTGCCGATCTTTCCGCTCGAGATGTCCATCACTGTGAAAGGCTATTCAGTCCGACGAAAACAAATCCCAATATGCCCAGCATTTTGTCTCACTGACTATAAAATTCAGGGTGCGACCCTCGATTCTGCCATTCTCGATCTGAAAAATGATCGCAGGAATCGACGGTACGACCCCCACCGAAAATACTGTTCAACATATGTACAGCTGTCGCGTCTGCGATCACTAAATGGCCTTCACCTCCTGCAGCCAATCTGCATGAGTGATATTGAACAGAGACCTGACCCTCAGTTACTGCAAGAAATGCAAAGGCTAGGATCGTTGCAAGAAGAGACTATTAGTGCATGGCAGACCAATCCTTGCGAATGAATAGCAAGTCCATCCAATCAGTCTTGGACACACACCACTTGCACACATTCACAGTGCTCTCCCATCCTACGTCCACCGCTTCTCTGCAAGACTGCCTATATTTTCAGATTCGTCACATTTTTGCTCGTATCTGCAGGTTTTAAATGGCGCTAGGCACGTGTCTCAACCAGCACGATTTTGAGAGCATGTAAATGAGTTAACACCCCGCTCGCGTCTGCATAGATTCAAAATAGATTTTGTAGCACTCCAGGATATTCATCAACTTGGTTGTCTGTTGACGATACAGTATGCCATCAAGTAAATCTTTTCCTGCCATTCTCCATGTACGTGATTTTGTTGAACATGTTGAACCAGACCCCACGCGTCCAGGTAAAGCACTTTCAATGCAACTACGTGTTGCTCTGAATATTCCATTCAAAGATATCGAGTCAGATGATGTTGAGTCGAGTGAAATCCCTACTCTGATCAGGTTTTTCAATGAGGGTAATCGATCTGAAATCTGCCAGCCCAATGCCTTTGTGTATTCATCCGGAACCTTTTTGACTACTTCGTCTGAAGATGAAGATTTCCATATCGTACTGCACGCTCATAATTTAGACCGGTCAGCAAATATGTCCCCTATCAATGAGAGTCCTTTGCTCATAGCGGTGCAGTCATCCGGGTAATCAAGAGGATCCAGATTCATACTTCATGCACTGTCCCAGCGCTGCCCAACCTATTGTGACATTTCTTGGCGTTGTTCTTGAACGAAAAGGACAATTGAACGACGGACGAAACTTACTTCACTATCGGCTTCAAACAACTGTTTACAATCCATCGACCCGCACCCTCATACCTTTCCAATAACGGCTTTCTTTAAGAACGGGCAACGTTGGGCAAACTTTCCACCCCTCAATTTGAATACCCATGTGTTTTTGACCGGTCGTATCTTCGGCCTCACAAAAGAGGACCGCCAGTTAGCTGTCGTAACAGACGACATACATTTTCTCCCAACATCAACAAGCAGCCTTCCGCCAACCCCTTCTTCTGCAATTGGGAAGAGGAAACGCGTTGATCGCTGGTCCCAAAGGGCTGGTCTGACTACACCGTCCAAATCCACGTCTCAGTTTTATGACCCCCAACTTGCAGAGAACGTTAGGGCCACCAGTACTGCCGACGAGGACGAAGATGAGGAAAGCACTCAGATTACATGGGCTGACACTCTGGATGAAACTGAAAGTGCTCGACAGACAAGTACACCGACACCCGAAAGACGTTCACAGAGACCAAGAAAAACCTCATACGCCGATATACTTGCACTGTCAAAATAAATACGGCTGAGAACACCGAAGCTTATGTCAGTTCGTGTTGCGGGTATTAGTCATCTGGGATGTTCTCTTTGATTGGTTGGGTTGCACTGCATCCGCGTTTATGTTCTATATAACAATTCAACATTACTTATCCTTTTCTACTATCTTAATAGCTCCCCTGACTTTCGTTTCAGGGCCGATGCGTGCGACGCGCGCGTCTTCCAGTTTGTAAAATACCGGAAAATTGCTATTTTTATATCCCTCCCAATAGGGTCTAGTATATCTTGGCAATTAGGGTTTGGGGAACAATGAAAGAGTATATGGGGTGACACCGATTTCCGGAAATACTGTACAAGACGATTGCAGTTCTGTAGTTAGAAGATTTCTTTGTACTCGAAACTCTGTGATTTAACATTATGTGACTTCTAGACAGGCTTACTACAATACAGTACACCTAAGGTAAATCAATACAAAGCGCGTACTGCTACTTTGCATAGCGGTAAAATAATCAAGCGAACAATGATATCATTGGTATTCTGCTTCTGAACGGACGCACAACGGACCGTCTGACCATGCATCGAGCTGAGACTGACTTTAACCAGGATCCAATTCATGGCCGTACCACACACATCGTCCAATCCCGCCTTTTGAATCGCGAATGGTTAGACAAACT
>JADDUG010000105.1:2267-12933 GCA_018340795.1 Penicillium steckii
CCCCCCCCCCCTCCCTTCCTTTGTACATACTCATCGTCAACATATGGGACTGCGCTTGTCCGAGCCATGCACTGCAAGTGCGTTAAATCGGATTCTAGCCTCTCCATAACAGTTCTTAAACAAAGTTACCTAAGCCTTGATAGCGTAGATCTGAAACGAGCCTGAGAACATTGTCAACAGCGCGATCAATTCTGAGCCAGGATAGAGGGTAATAACTAACCAACCCACTCATTAAAATCTAACTCTGCAATGTCACTCGTAGTCTCCTTACTCGAACCCTCACTGCCGCAGCACAAGCTCTGAGATAAATACGACGACTGCTTGTAAAGATTTAGGTCCGACTTCGCGTCAACAACGAGCACACCTACCGTTGAGTTAGTATAAAAGATTCTCAAGTGCCTTTAGTGTCGATATACGTACCCTTGAATTCGGCTTGCTCAAGATACTCCTTATACGTCGTAATCTCACTCGCACCGGCAACACACCCAACATACAGCGCCATGTTCTTGGTAATATGATCTGGGAGCGGCTTTCGAGCCAGAATATCGCTGATGGCAACCCTTCCGCCTGGCTTCAGTAGGCGAGCAATCTCTTTAAAGACAGCCGGCTTGTCGGTCGCTGGGATGAGATTGATGACACAATTACTAATAATGCAGTCGACGCTGGAGTCTGGCAATGGCACGGAATTGATAGTTGCTTCAATAAACTTGGTATTAGAGACTCCCGCCTTCTGTGCATTTTTCTCGGCGAGTTCGATCATACTCTGTGTCTACTATTAATCCTAGGCTTAATAGAGGCAAGAACCCGAACTCGAATCACTCACCCTTGTCATGTCAACGCCAATTGCCTGTCCATTAACCCCGACTTTACGTGCCGCCAGTAGGACGTCGATGCCACTACCGCTGCCAAGATCCAGAATCGTCTCACCCTATATACTCGAAGGTTAGTAATTTCTATTCGTCACCGTCGTGCAAGATATCAGTCAAACACCAGACTTCTTTCATGTTGGAAAACCCGACGGGGTTTCCGCAGCTTAATCCGAGGTTCGTCTTCTCTGGCAGTGAACCGAGATCTTCCGCACTGTAGCCAAAGGCCCTGGCGATCTGCTCTTCTTTCTCGTACTGCTGAGTGATGTAACTCCGCTTGGCGATGTCACCATAGCGGGACCGGACAAGATCGTAGGTGTCGTTGGACATATTGTAAATGTTTCCAACTCGATAACGCTATAAAGCCTCAAGGGGATATTGTTGATGTAGACTGAATGGGTCTCTGTGGCTGAGACTGGCAGGTTGATGTGGTTTTTGGATGCAGACGGGAGGTATTCGTGCTTTATCTTCACACGCGGAGCAACAATCGGCCGTTATTATTATTATTTTGATTGAATATAAGCACTTCAGCACTACAGTAAGCTCGTTACCGAGTGAATTATCCATAGCTGGTATGTCACTGACATGGGCGTGGACCACAAAGTGGAGAACGTGTGCGGGGTGGTATGTCATCACATTCGGAGTGGACCCCATCGATTTTCCCCAAATGGTGCTACCAATACAACGTAACGTAAGATCTGACTGAGATGCTTGTTGTTGTCATATCTAGTACCGGCAGATTAAGGGTGTAAAATAGTAAAGGAACTGAAAGGCAAGTAAGTTATTCCCCACAAATTTCACCAGACAGACAAACTCGTCCGTACCTGATAGAATTGATGTGCTACGACTGTACGGTGCTGTAGTTCTGACATCGTAAAAGGTGGATGAATTTTTTTGACTGCCAATCACATCAGATGAATGACAGTTTGCTGTTATTGACCAATCATGACGACCCGATGACATACTGATACTGCTGTAGATTTGTGATTTGTCAGCATGAAAATGCCCCAACTCCCCACCAAAATTTCGACCAGTCATAGTGTCCAAGTGACATATAGATTGCCACCAATCGGTAGGCCCAGGGATATGTCAATGTCAAAACAATCTTCAAAGACGACATCCTGTCGGCCTCATAATAAAGCAGGCCGCCAGCTTCCAGTTCATATTTGCTAAGTACTAAAAAAAGCTAAACTCCCCATCGAGATGACCAGACAATGATTACGGCTCTAGCATCGTAAGTTCTATGCGAGGTGTAATTTTCCATGCTTTCCGACTATCACATATGGAAAGCCCCCGTCAAACGCTATTGTATTGTGGGCCAACTTTCCGAGCCCATACATTAAGAACAATCTAGATCAACATTGATGTGGTTCCTTTGTAATGCCAACACGTGGTATATGAACTCCACAACAGCCTCCTTTATCTCTCTTGCCTGTAGGAAGGCATCGCCATTTATTCTCAAACACGCTCTAGAGTCATTCATTCTTCACACCAGCCAAGTACTGCAATCGTGATAATCTCATCCCTGCCGGTGTCACTGGCACATTCAAAAAGCTATTCCACAGCGACCTCTGCACCGATCACTCAAAAGACATACACAATGGCCAATAAACCCAGCGTCTTATTTGTCTGTGTTCACAATGCTGGTCGCTCCCAAATGGCCGCCGGCTACTTGAGCCACCTTGCCGGCGACACCATTGAAGTCCGTTCCGCCGGATCAGCCCCAGTCGACTCCATCAACCCCGTCGTCGTCGAGGCCATGCTCGAAGAAGGTATCGACATCAGCGACCAAAAACCGAAGATTCTAACCACTGGCGCGATTCAAGCCAGCGACGTTGTCATCACTATGGGCTGTGGCGACGCCTGCCCCTTCTTCCCTGGAAAGCGCTATCTCGATTGGAAACTTGACGACCCTGCCGGCGAAGGTTTAGATGCCGTGCGGACTATCCGTCGGGAGATTCGTCAGCGNTTGGAAACTTGACGACCCTGCCGGCGAAGGTTTAGATGCCGTGCGGACTATCCGTCGGGAGATTCGTCAGCGCATCGAAGGTCTTATTGCTGAACTCCAGTCTTCGAGCTGATGCCACCTGGGGAGAATTCACAGAAGGCCGTAGTTGTCAACCGCACTACTCAATGTAGTCCTATGGTAGCATGGCTGCTATTAGTGTTTTGCTGAGGATGCTGGGCAGCTGGGCAGCCGCAGTTGCGCACTGGTGCGGGCTGCGAGCTTCATATTCTGTATCCTATACCTCCGAGTCATGTTGATATAATAGGTAATTAAATCATACGTCTCTACATATTCCACTGTTCGGGGGTAATTGCATAGTACATACGAACACAGGGTGTGGAGTAGACCTGGTAGCGAGACACCTCATAAGTGATGACTAGCACACGCCGCATAAAAGGAGAAGGGGAAGGAGAAATAGGTCTCCCAGTAGATTCATCAAGTTACTTCACGTAAAGGGACCTAAGATCTCGAACGGCGAAATGCTACAAAAGGCTTTACCAGGTGAGCCTCAAAGTTCACCGCTCGGAAATTTGGAACATTTACAGAGGAGTGCATACATTTATTTACCATCATAGTTGTAGCCTGCATACCGCTTAATTAGTAGAACTTTACCACTAGACCCAAAAATAATCTGCTCACAGCATAAATGATGAGGTTCATGAACAACTCAACTGTGAGGGTCAGGATAAATGATACACTCACACATACACTGTATTGACGTGCCAAAGAATCTATGTATTTCATAATATGGATATTGTCGAGAATCAAAATACAACGCCGTTCACAGAAATTCCGCAAAATAATCAGTTCCAGTCAGCCGATGAAGAAAGTTCCGAACTTTCCATCAGTAGCCGCGCTACATCTCCTCGACGGTTAGGCCGGCGTGCCGAAAGTGTCCCTCGGCGCTTTTCTCTCTCGTACCAACGACATCAACACACCATTCGAGGAAATTATCGAATCCTTGATCCGGGTTTTCTTCGTAGAATT
This sequence comes from Penicillium steckii, assembly GCA_018340795.1. NCBI lineage: Eukaryota > Fungi > Ascomycota > Eurotiomycetes > Eurotiales > Aspergillaceae > Penicillium > Penicillium steckii. The sequence goes on from JADDUG010000105.1 coordinate 6,129, forward strand.
GCCAATTACGCCGGATAAAGGCCTTGAGCTCTGCAAAATACTCCTCAATCGGATTCAAATCTGGAGAATATGGGGGCAAGAACACTAGCTTTACGCCTGCTTCCAAGCACATCTTTTCAATTTTGCCTGAGTGATGAAAGGATGCGTTATCCATAACGAGCACAGACTTCGGCTTGGGCCATTTCCCACAGTGCTGGAGAAGCTGCTCGATAAAATCCTCAAAGACGGACGCGTCCGTTGAACTCTTGAACACTCGAGACAAAACAATGCCGTCTTGCGCATACGCAGGTAGTATATGATAACGCTGATCACGATGGAATTTCGACACTTGAACCGGTGCGGTACCAAGTGGGGACCAACCTGTTCGCCGGAAGCCTATCCTTTTATCACATCCGGATTCATCGACGTAGACAAATTGGTAAGATTTGAAGTCTGAGATAAAATTATGGTATTCGTCCCGAAGGTCAAGGTTGCGTTCTCGGGCCTTGACCCGAGCAGTCTTTTTCGACCAGCCTTTAGACTTAAGAGCGCGACTGATGCTAGATTTCGTTGCTTGAAGAGCGAATTCGTCACATAGAAAAATCACCATCTCATCCAGATATAAGGTAGGCTTTTCAATCAGATAGTCACACAATGCCTCGAGCATGACTGGAGTGATACTACGCGGTCGTCCGCCTTTAATTAGCGGTACTTTGACGCTGCCAAACATTCTTATATTGGAAGAGATCCTTGAGATGGTGCTCTTGTTGCAACCAGCGGCCCGTGCCATCTCCGTTATAGATAGTTCGCCACTGTGGATCATGTCATAGATAAGCTCATGTTTGGAAGAGGCTAGGTTTGGAGCCATCTTTGGTTGGACCACTGGTGATTGATTATCAAGAGTGCCTCCCGAGGAAAGCAGCTCCGGATGAGGGGCATTGAGGTGTCACATGTATTGAATTTACAGGCTAATACAGGCTTTAAATTACTATGTAATTTACTTACGAATAAATACCTGCGCAACTATCGGAATAACTCCAAATATAGACAAAGGTTTCTTGGCAGTGGGGCTAAATAATCACTTGAAGAGTGTTGGCGGTTGCACCAGTTTCGGGACGTACTGTAGTCTCTGAGGCCCTGTACTTGGAGACGAAACTGATTTCGAAAGCTACTGTATAAGCTCTGTACATTGCATCGGGATCCATGCTGTACATTGCATCGGGGGGAAAAAGAAAAACTTTCTGTGTCCCGTGATATAGGATATCTCTTTGTTGTGGAGCGAAAATGACGGGACGGGCCGAGACACGAACCCCTGAGCCGCCTGATCGCGACGAACACGAAAATTCGCCACCGCGATTACTGAGACCGAGACGCTCCACCAGGCCGCCTAACAATTATGCCCAGGAACAAGAACTCGAAATCGAACAAAGCAATGCGCGTTCCCAGCGGAAGAAAAAGACCCAGGGCAAGCCACCAGCCCAACGCGAAGCGGTGGCCTCGGAATCATCAACAGAGAGCGAGGACCCGAACGCGTCGGAACTGTTGAAGGAACTTGTCAAACTCAGGAAGGAGATCAGACAACGAGACGAACTACACAAGGCAGAGCTTCAAAGAGTTAAAGAAGAATTTATAGCCCTCAAAGGAGAGTTTAGCGCCGCCCTTGCAGAAGCTCGACACGAGCTACAGACCCTAGCAGATAGACCTGCGACACCGCAACCCCAGCCCGGGCCGTGCTCGCCGAACAACCATGATGCGATTCTCCGCGAGATTCAATCCTTGCGCGAGGAAATCAGCGCCCCCGCACCGATGAGCTCCCCCTCCTATGCAGATGTCGCGCGCACTCCTCCGACCAGTTACCCAAGCAACATACGGACCTTGTCAACGCTGAACACGACACCGACCACCTTCACCGAAACTTTATACTGTACGATAGACACCTCGAAAATGTCCGAAAGTGAAAACGAGAAGAAATCTGCAGGCTCAATCAGGGCCACAATAGAGAAAGAGATCCGAACGATGGACGATCACACCCACTGGCGCTGTCGCGCGGTCACCGTGAGTCCAAGAGACCCCAATCGGATCAGGATCGCGTGTCGCGATGAAGCCGAGCACCAGCTGGTCAAGAAAGTGGCGGAAGCAAAGGCTGGGACAGGAGCCCGGGTGCTGCGGGATGAGCTCTACCCGATCAAGGTCAACAGTGTCAAGAGGGCTACGGTATTGGATAAGAACCATGACGTCCTGGCAGGAGCAGCTGAAGCCATGAGTGAGGAAAATGACACGACTGTCGCCAAAATCAAATGGCTTAGCACCAAGGAGGCCGCGAAGCCATATGGGTCAATGGTCGTTTACCTCACCAAGGGCACTGATGCGCGGAGGCTCCTGGCCGACGGATACTTCCATGTTGGAGGAGAATCCGGGACAACCAGAGACTTTGAACACCGACCACGTCCGGTGCAATGTAACAACTGCCAGGAGATTGGTCACAAGGCATTCCAATGCGAGAAGACCCAGAAGTGCGCAAAATGCGCCACAGAGGGTCATCATCACAGTCGCTGCAATCAGGAGGTTCCAAAGTGTGTTCCATGCGGTGGGCCACATGAATCGTTTAGTAAGAATTGCCGGAAGCTCTACCCACCACGCCATGAATAAGAAACTTCGAATGATCCAATTGAATGTGAGAAAGCAAGGTGCAGTACATGAAAGCTTAATGAACGATGAACAAACTAAGGATGCAGTGGCGTTAGCGATTCAGGAACCCCAGGCGAGGAGGATTCAGGGACGACTCTTGACCACCCCGATGGGGCACCACAAATGGACGAAGATGGTTCCCTCCACCTGGAGGGAAGGCAGATGGGCGATCCGAAGCATGCTTTGGATAAATAAGGACGTGGAAGCGGAGCAAGTGCGGATAGAGTCGCCGGATCTGACAGCGGCCGTGATCCGGCTTCCCGAACGCCTGATTTTGATAGCATCAGTTTACGTAGAAGGCGGGGAGGCCTCTGCATTGATCGACGCATGTGATCACCTTAGAAAGGCCATAATAAAGGTCCGGCGAGACACGGGCGCGGTGGTGGACATCATGATTATGGGAGACTTCAACCGCCATGATCAGCTCTGGGGCGGGGACGAGGTGTCCTTGGGAAGACAGGGCGAAGCGGACCCGATCATCGACCTCATAAGTGAATTTGCTCTCAATAGCCTGCTCAAACGAGGCACGAAGACATGGCAGGGTGAAGGACAGTATGGGGACTGCGAATCCACAATTGACCTCGTCCTGGCCTCCGACAATTTGGCAGACCTGATGACCAAATGTGTAATACACGGGACTGAGCACGGCTCGGATCACCGAACGATTGAGACGGTGTTCGATGCACCGTGGTCAGCCCCGAAGCGCCAGGAACGACTTCTTCTGAAGAACGCGCCATGGAAAGAGATCAATGCTAGAATCGCGAGTACCCTGGCCGCCACTACGTCGGAAGGCACAGTACAGCAGAAAACCGACCGATTGATGTCTGTAGTTTCGGCTGCAGTGCACACCTTAACTCCAAGAGCGAAACCGTCGCCACACGCGAAGCGGTGGTGGACGACCGACCTGACAGAACTCCGTTATGTATACACGTACTGGCGCAATCGTGCTCGCTCGGAGCGACGGGCAGGGCGAAAAATACCTCAGCTCGAACAGATAGCCCAGGATGCGGCAAAACAATATCATGATGCCATCCGCAAGCAAAAGAAGAAGCACTGGAATGAGTTCCTCGCAGATAACGACAATATCTGGAAAGCCGCCAAGTACCTGAAGCCTGGGGACGATGCGGCATTTGGGAAACTACCGCAGCTCGTCAGAGCAGATGGGACTACTACTGCTGACCATAAGGAGCAAGCAGAAGAGCTGTTGTCCAAGTTCTTCCCTCCTCTGCCAGATGTGATTGAGGACGAGGGGGCGAGACCACAGAGAGAACCGGTGAGGATGCCTACAGTTGGCATGGAAGAGATCGGAAGACAGCTTTTTGCTGCCAAATCATGGAAAGCACCGGGTGAAGACGGTCTACCGGCGATAGTCTGGAAGATGACATGGCCGACTGTGAAGCACAGGGTCCTCGATTTATTTCAGGCGTCATTGAGAGAAGGCACGTTGCCAACACAATGGAGACACGCGAAGATCATACCGCTCAAGAAGCCGAACAAAGAGGATTATACCATTGCGAAGGCGTGGAGGCCAATTTCACTCCTAGCGACATTAGGTAAGATACTCGAATCAGTAGTTGCGGAGAGGATTTCACATGCGGTGGAAACACATGGATTGCTCCCAACCAGCCACTTCGGCGCCCGAAAGCAGCGATCCGCAGAGCAAGCGCTCGTTCTTCTTCAAGAGCAGATCTACGCAGCATGGCGTGGCCGACGAGTGCTGAGCTTAATCAGCTTCGATGTGAAAGGGGCCTACAACGGAGTGTGCAAAGAACGACTGCTCCAGAGGATGAAAGCGCGAGGCATACCAGATGACTTGCTCCGGTGGGTCGAGGCATTCTGCTCAGGTCGAACGGCCACCATCCAAATCAACGGGCAACTTTCCGAGGCCCGAAGATTGCCACAAGCTGGCCTGCCTCAGGGCTCACCCCTGTCTCCGGTCCTGTTCCTATTTTTCAACGCAGATCTTGTACAACGGCAGATTGACAGCCAAGGCGGTGCGGTTGCTTTCGTGGATGATTTTACCGCGTGGGTGACCGGACCAACCGCGCAGAGTAACCGGGAAGGAATCGAAGCAATCATCAATGAGGCGCTTGATTGGGAAAGGAGAAATGGTGCAACTTTTGAAGCAGAAAAGACAGCTATCATACACTTTGCGCCCAAGATGCGTAAATCGGACCATAAGTCGTTTATCATCAAGGGACAGACGGTTGTGCCCAAAGACCACGTCAAGATCCTGGGTGTCTTGATGGACACAAGACTCAAATATAAAGAACATATGGCGAGGGCCGCGTCCAAGGGCCTGGAGGCAGCGATGGAGCTTCGGCGACTTCGAGGTCTCTCCCCAGCAACAGCGCGGCAGCTATTTACATCAACGGTGGCACCGGTTGTGGACTATGCCTCCAATGTCTGGATGCATGCGTGTAAGGACAAGGCCATGGGGCCAATCAATCGAGTCCAAAGAGTTGGAGCACAAGCCATTGCGGGTACATTCCTCACGGTCGCGACCAGTGTAGCAGAGGCAGAGGCCTACATTGCCACCGCACGACACCGATTCTGGAGACGGGCCGTGAAGATGTGGACGGACATGCATACGCTGCCTGAAACCAACCCTCTCCGCAGGGGTACGGACCGGATCAGAAAGTTCAGACGATACCATCGCTCGCCGCTGTACCACGTAGCGGACGCGCTTAAGCACGTCGACATGGAGACACTGGAAACAATCAACCCGTTCACGTTGGCCCCATGGGATGAACGCGTGCAGGCCAATGTTGATGGACAAGATAAGCCTCAGACCGAAGAGGGCGGATTGATGCAGATCGCGGTCAGCAGCTCGGCACGGAACGAGCTGGTGGGATTCGGAGTCGCAATAGAAAAACAGCCTCCTCGAAATCGGAAATTGAAGCACAAAACATTTTCCACCACATTGGGCGCGAGAACAGAGCAAAACCCGTTCTCTGCGGAGCTGGCAGCCATAGCACATGTCTTGAAAATGGTAATGGGAGTGAAAGACTACCGTATTACGGTGCTCACAAGCAACAAGGCTGCGGCTCTCACGCTCAGGAACCCTCGACAGCAGTCCGGACAGGAATTTGTTTGTCAGATATACAAGGTGACGAGGAGGTTGCGGAGAAATGGGAACCGGATCAAATTCCTCTGGATCCCCACTAGCGAAGACAACAAGCTGTTAGGTCTGGCTAAAGAACAGGCTAGAGCGTCGACACAAGAAGATGCTCTCCCACAAGAACGCGCCCCGAGGATGAAATCGACAACATTGAATATCGCACGGTCCCAAGCAGTCCCCAGCAGTGAGCTACCAGAGAAGATAGGAAGACATGCAAAACGAGTAGATGCCGCACTGCCAGGCAAACACACCCGGCAATTGTATGATCGCCTAACATGGAAAGAAGCGACCGTACTGGCTCAGCTCCGAACCGGCATGGCTAGACTCAATGGATATCTCAACCAGATTAATGTAGCAGAGACGGACCAATGCGATTGCGGACAAGCAAGAGAGACCGTAGAGCATTTCCTTTTTCGCTGTCGGAAGTGGACTGCGCATCGGACGGAACTGTTACAATGCACGCAGACTCACCGAGGAAACATATCCTTCTTCCTGGGAGGAAAACAGCCTTCTGATGATCAGAAGTGGACGCCAAACTTAGAGGCAGTACGGACCACCATACGTTTCGCCATGGCGACGGGCCGACTCGAGGCCACTTGAACATATCGACCAACAAAACTCCCATCCCCTTCTTCCGACCCTATTCACCCACCACCTCGTGCTACAGATGGTAGACGCGCTTCAGCTGCAGAAGATAGGATGCTGAACACTTGAAGAAGCGCCTTCAAGCCAGCCTACTAACCCACTTACTAACCCACGAGAAACTCGCCGCGACTCTGCTTTCTGGAAATGTCATACTGTATGTTATGAGGTTTTATGTATGGGCTCTCAGGAGACACAGCATATACAGATGGACATGTACAGTAGATCAGTGATAGTTGCCCTTTCGGCTCAGCCGCCGGGCGTTAATGAATTGTTTGTTTGTTTGTAGTCTCTGAGGACATGTATCTTACGGCTTTTCTAAATAATGCTATGAAACACCTTATACTTTAAGCTTGGCGATCGAGCCCCTGCGTC
>JADDUG010000106.1:0-12676 GCA_018340795.1 Penicillium steckii
ATTTTTTTGTTAAAATATCAAAGACAATATTAATATTTATCTTGTAATATAATCAGATTTTGATTATCTATATTACTATTGCTATTTGTATTTAAAATATCTTTGTTACTGGTACTATAATTATTGTTATTACTGGCACTACTATTATTATTACTGCTGTTACTATTACTATTTCTATCTCTATCTCTATCTCTATCTCTATTTTTTATTGAAACAGCAAGCTATTTATTATTTATCTCAAGCAATTTTCTATTGTTTTGTCTGCTTTCTTTTCTTTTGATATTTCTTCTCAGCAATAGAGAATTATTCTGAATTCGCTTTTTATATATATTTACTACAAATATAAAATAAATCAGCAGCTATTGCAGAAACTATTGAAATACAATTGGATATTGTAATAGCTAGAGCAGAAATTGTTGCTGATACTATTACTATAATTTCTATAATTGAACAAATTATAGAAACTGATTCAGAAACTGCTACTAATACAGCTGTCCACTGGCAAAATATTATTAGAGATATAGATATAGAAAATATAATAATTTTAATATAAATCGAATATATTTTGTTATAAAAACTGAGATTGAATATTTTCCAAACAATTTTTTCCAGAAACTGTAACGGTACTAAGGTACAAGCTAGCACTTGTTGACTAGGTGAGGGGATAATGGAAGAAGAAGAACAGGAGATCAATTCAATCACTTAGTAGGATATACAAAGAGACTGATTCTTGAAGAATCTTCAAGCAATCAGGATAACACAAGCAAAGTCATTCAACCTTTTCCTCACGTGCCTTCTTCGAGAAAGAAGCGGTGTCGAATCGGGTACGAAGCATGAAGATCAGTAGCTTCACCGAAAGAGGTAAGCTCTATAGCTTCACCGTATCATCCCTCAGATCCTTTGTCAGGGATCCCGTGACAGAAACACCAATTTTTTGCTGATTTTTTATATCTATTGTCTTTTTGAAGAAAAAATTCTTTTGAGTTTTTGCTATAAAATCAATACAGATCTATTTCATTTATATATAATAAAAAGAGCAAATTTGAAACAAAGAATTTATTTATATTTCTATATCATTCTTTAAAGAATCTATAGATATATCTGAAACCAGACTCTCAAAGAAAAGAAAATAATTGTCACAGAATTTCTGACAATAGATCTGAAGAATAATATAATAAAGTCATAGAGCTTATCTTTTTCGATGAAGTTACTGATCTTCATACTTTGAATCCAATTTGATACCGCTCCTTTCTCGAAGAAGATATATAAGAAAAAGATTGAATGACTTTATTTGTATTATTCTGATTGCTTGAAGATTCTTTAAGAATCAGTCTCTATATATTCTATTAAGTGATTGAATTGATCTTCTGTTTTTCTTCTTCCATTATTCTTTTATCTAGTCAACAAATGCTAGCTTATATCTTAGTATTGTTATATTCTTATTGTTGATTATTCTAATTTGCAATATTTATAAAATTTAATTATATATAACAAATATTTTGTATATTGAATAGTTAAATTTTAGAAATATAATCTAAAATTCTAATATTAGAAAAATATGAAATAATTATATTTGATATTATTCATAAATATTCAGATTAAAATAAAAATATATTTATTAATAAAATATAGAATTATATCATATAATTAGTATTTATTATAAATTCTGTTTTCTGAAATTAATCTTTTTTGTAAAATTAATATTAATCAGATCAATTATTAAATATATATTTGAATCTATATATATTTCAATATTATTTTTAATATAAATCAAAATATAAATCTGGATTTACAAAATTTATATCAATTGTTTCTTTTTTTTATTGATTTATAATAAAATTATTTTTATTTATTGATTTTTTTTTAAATTTGTTGCATTTTACAATATTCTGAATATATACAATTTCTTTTGTTTGTAATTATAATATTTAATATTGAAATATATATATATATATATATACACAGAACCTTGAAAATTAACAATTATTTCTAAAAGAAATTCAATTGGTTTTTTGTTGTTTTTGAAAAAAAAAATTTATTGTTTTTCTGACTCAAATAAAAAAACCGGCCATAAAATCTCGACAAAAACCAGTATATATTTCTAGTGATAATATACATTATTATATTGAATGATTTTCGATTCAAATTCTTTTGAATTAACAATTTACAAATATTATAAAAGTTTGTAATAATTGTAGAATAATGGTTCTCACTCCCCAAATATTTGGTATAGCTCCAGATAGTATTTGTATAATACTGGCAGAAATTTTTAGTAAAAAATCCAGTGCAGAAAATATCTACATTGGAGGATATCAGTATAGGGACCGGTTTCCAGAGGCACAACTAGGGCAAAGAAAGCCGTATGTAGTTATAATTTTGTCAGCCATTGACAACTTGGCTAGATTGTTTGTTGCAATTTTTGCAGATCTCTTGCTATTTATTCCAATAATTATATTTATCTATATCAGCAGTCAGATATATTATTTAGTGATCATTTGCTTATTTGTACTGGCATTTGCAGTGTCTGTATCTGTGGCATCCAATATTTCAAATCGGGAGCTGATGGCTGCCAATGCTATCTACGCTGCAGTATTAGTAATGTTTTTGGACAGATAAATCCTAGTGTGGAAAAAACAGAAACGACTATATATTAGTTTCAGAGCATCAGTAAAAAAATGAACCGCTGAATCCCAGTATGTTGGCTAGTACACACTGCACAAATGGAAAAAAAAATCTCCCAGTATATCATCAAATTATTTCCCCAAAATGCCCTTTCCTATCTGAATTGCAGATATCCACCATGAAATTTCATTTGCTTTTCTTTCATATATATATTGTAGTGTTAAATCACATATTCATATTACTGTAACACAATGCAGTTTCTGAGCCTCTCAATTTGATGCGGCCCGCTCAATAGATAATCCGCGCTAAGTGGCAGTGGGGCCAGGAAAGAGTTCCAGAATGTGTATCGGTCAAGCCAATTTCGAGAACGGCTGTAGACCTTCCCACAATGGCTTTAAATTCATCTAAGAGTCAATAACTTCATCCAACGACCTCTTTAATTGAGACCTGAAAGTCCAACGGCTACTACTTTGACAATATCTCACCAGCAATTTCTCAAAAACTCTCTTAATCTTCTTTTTTCCATTCATTCCCTGGAAGAATTCAATGGCTCCTTTCAATAAATTCTTCCATCAGTGATTTCGGCAGGTGTTTTGCGTTTGAAGATAAGAGGGCGGTAAAGAGAAGATGGCAGGGCTGTCGTGAGCGACGAATTTACCTTTCAATGGCTCCTGCTCCTTCGAGTGCTATTGCGAGAAGAACAGCAGAAAAGAGAGGAGGATGGTGAATATCTCGTCGCTACGTTGAGATAATCTCCATCCCTGTTTCGACAGACATCAACGAGAGAGCGCTAGCCACGTACCACAACAGCCGCTTCGCTTTAGGCTTTTTTCTTCGTCAGCGCAGTCACAACTATTTAACCATTGCACAGTACAGTACAATTCGAAAACAGTTTCCCCTCAAAGATCTGCGCTAAAGCGTTGATAGTGGATCTTGACCAAAGAAAAGCTCTCTTTAGGGAGGGAGCAGATCTCGCTAGTGACTATACCATTCTTCTTCTTTCAAGTCACTGATGGAATCAATGTCGTCGAGACTACCCACAGGCACAAAAACCAGATTGCGGAAACCCTCCACTTCAGCTTCGCGGTAGATCATAGACCCGCAACGACGACAAAAGCAGATATGTCCGTGCCTATCATTTTCCAGCACTGCGTTAAAAGTCATGAGGCCATGTGATAGACTGGGAACAAAGGAGTGCCACGTCGGTGTGCTCGTCAACTTCAACTTGTTCTTTGGAATGACAAAGTTGGTACTTTTGTATCCGCCGCTGATCTTGCGGCAACGGGCACAGCTGCATGTTATCTAACAAAAAGAGCACAAGATAGGTCAGTTAAAACCATGTCTGCCGTCATTAACAGTCGTTGAAATATAGGCGTGATATTCAAACCTTTCTTATTATATCATCTTTCGCGATTGTATATCTGTGTAAAGCACAAAGACAAGAGCCGGTCAGCATATTAGCACCCATTACCAGTGGAAGATGAAGATGAAGTTTTTGGAGAGATGGATTGGAGCAATAAAAGAAGGGCGAGGGAACATAGACAACTTCCCGCTGAAGAACCAGTGATGACGTCTTCGATATACAGCTTGCCACTGTCATCTGCAGTCAGGTACCAATTAAATAATTTAGATCAACGGACTAATCAATTTTCCCCAGATCTTTACCATACATTACTGCAGCGACTGCATTTCTCTAGCATTCTATCTAATAATTCGCTGGCTACAAAAGCGTTTAATCTGACGGCACGAATTCGCGCGTACGAGGCGGGTTTCAGCTATTAATTCTTGATGGCCATTAGAGCCATCTTACAGCGCAATTTGACTGAAATCGCGCAGAATACAATATTATTCCTATTTGTATGCCTTCAAATTCATTGCGCCTATTATACTGATGTTGGGTACATTGTTGTGCTCTAAACATGTGTACGCTTGCTTTATAAGCGGTCTTGCGCGTAGAGGATATAATCATATCACCAGTTCTATTTCTTGGGTGGCTACCAAAACGCGCGGCTAGAAGCCTCCCAATAGCCAGTCAGAATCGCTTCGCAGATAGTAGCCTAGTGTCAGATGGTGCAGAAAGAATGCTATCGAAGCGTAATATCTCTTTCCGAATGCCTGCACCACCAAGCAGCCGTTAAGCAGCATATCTAGCCATACGCATGAAAAAAGCCCAGAATCTCCATTCAGCCATAGAAGCAAACTTCGATGCTCAGATATCTGTTAACTATTGTTACTTAAGTACTATTTTATTCCTACAGTGTTACCACAACTACAGTCTACGAGCAGGGGAGCTCTTCGGACTGACCTACTTAGCGCGCACCAACTGGCACGCCTACAAAACTTCCTCTAGAGCCCCGAGCCCGTGTAAGACTTAGCACAGTGACGGTACAGTTGTGAGACGGTAGACTTGAGGTACATTCGGGTTCAAAAGTCTGGGGGCACCCGGCCCGCAACACATATCTCACCAAAATATATAGTCAATACAACAAACATTACTCAACAAATTTATATTGAAACATATAATTATTTTGTAACATATTGTAAAATATATATAAATAAACAGATTATCAATATTTGGCATAATATTCTTGTACTGCTTGTACTGTCTTGATTCTATAGAGAAAAGATTGAATCAGACTGTCTATTATATCCTGAGAAATAGCTCACTAAGCTGTTTTTAATAATGATCGAAAATCAGTTCAGATCAGTTTAGATCAATTATAAAAATATAAATCAGATTATATACAAAATATCTGTTGTTTAAAAAGTATTCAATAGAATTTAATTGTATTGAGATTAGATAAATATAGTAGTCAATTGATAATATAAATACTATAAATTTCAAATCAAATCTGGATATATTAAAATATATAATTTCTAATATTATTTTGTTGAAACAATATTCTAAATTGATAATAAGAAACCAGATCTTTTTCAAATATATTGAGATATAATAATATTGTAAAATCTTGTTTTTCTGAACTGATATTATATTTTATTATAATCAGATCTGATCAGCTATCAAAACAGATTATTTTCTAAACTATTTGAACTATATTTTTGCTATATAATTCTATATTGATTAAATAAATTTGATAGATTTTTGAATACAGATAAAAAATCTATTGAAATTGATTATTTGAATAATATTGAACTAAATATTTATTAGAGAATATTAATTGATCTAAAATATTAAATTTGTATTATTGAATCATAAATTATTGTTGACAAAAAATATTAAATAATTTTAATAGAATTCTTTTTTTGAATTTCTATTTTTTGATTTTGAAATTATATAGAATTTATCAAATTGTTGATTTTGAAAAACTATTTGATATATAATCTAAAAATACTATTCAACTCCAATATAGATATCAGTATATCAACAAATAGATATATTATTTAATTTGATTACTATATTTGACAAAATAGCCACTCCAAAAATATAATTTAGTATTATTTTGTTGATAAAATCAATCACAGATTTTTTGAGCAATTTTGCGATTTATATTAAAAATACAGACAACTTCAGATTTGTTTTTATTATATATAACTGCTGCTATAATAGCAATATACATAGATTCTGATAATTCGGTATTTGCTCTTTGATTTCCACTAATAATTTTACCAAATTCACGAAAACTGTATATAGGATTAGGCATAGTTGTGGTATATACTTTTTTTTGGTGGGGTGTTGCGGGCGGGGTGCCCGCAGACTTTTGAACCCGAATATATGTATTAGAACAACGAGAGATCGGCTTATAGTGACTAGTTTGCACCGCGTAACAGAACTGTCGAACCGGTAGTGCAAAAATAACAATTACAAGAAATAATGATATTCAAGCAATCTGCAAAATGGAATATTCTGACTTTTTATAGTTTTCTGCGCAATTGTATTTAATGTATTTCAACTTCTAGAAAAAAATTATATAATCGAAAAAATGGTCCCCGGTCAAGCCGCAAACGGCTACAGCTGAAAGCCCCGACATTGCTCCACTACGAACTGGAATAGTCAATTGATGGCCGTATTCGTATATATAGTGCCAGCAAAAAAAGCATTTCTAGGATTTTATATCTGGAAATATGATCAGTGATATTATAGTAAATAGAGTATTATAGTCTATTGATGTATTTCAAATTTATCATATGTATAAAATACAGTTTTTGTGGTTGTGGAAAGTAGGGCAGACTATAGTAATAAATAATAGCTCCGCGGCTAAACTAATTCGAAGTATAGAGCGCCAGACAGCAATCAATTTTTTTAAATTATTTTTTAATTTTCTGTTAAGTAATATAAATATTTCTATTGCAAAGAAAAAAAATCCGAGGCTGTGTGATAGAATTTAGCTTTTTCTACAGTATAGCGGATTATAATTGTAAAACAATAAAATCGAATAAACAAATACTGGAGAACAGATATCCTGCAAAATTAATTATAAATTTGTTTGAGCTCCTAGAAACGACCGTAGACAAATCGTATATCATCGGAAAATATATAAAAAAAATATGTTGTGGATCAACCGGAGTATCAAAGATAAGTGATCAGGGTGTTCAGAGAGAAGTTCCGGAAGCACTCCGGGGTTATTCAGGGTTGCTCTGGATTGCTCAGGGAGCAGCTCAGGGCGACGAGGGAATAAATCCAGCTGGACTCCGGGAGCTGATTGTTTTCCGAGGCGGCAGTGTTACCGTCACTATTATTACTTGAAAAAATAAATGTGAAACCTATAAATAAAAGTTTTCTTTTATAATATTAGTATTAATTTATTATTACTAGATCTAGTATTCAATATGATTAAACTATTATTGATTTAAATTTTTTCTGTTAAACCAAATACTAATAGAAAACTAATTTGATACAGATATACAATTTACAATACTATATAAAATTCTTGTAATAGATACCACAAAAACATAATAGATAGTACAAATTGTGTAAAAGAAATACTATATAGCAATTTGAAATTTTCGAATTGTTGTGATGCAGTTACTCGACCAGAAAACTAGGATCTGGATACATTAAAATTTGATCAATTGTCACAGGATCCCTGACAACGGATCTGAAGGATGATACGGTGAAGCCATAGAGCTTACCTCTTTCGGTGAAGCTACTGATCTTCACGCTTCGAACCCAATTCGACGCCGCTTCTTCCTCGAAGAAGGCACGTGAGGAAAACGTTGAATGACTTCGCTCGTGTTATCCTGATTGCTTGAAGATTCTTCAAGAATCAGTCTCTCTGTATATTCTACTAAGTGATTGAATTGATCTTCTGTTCTTCTTCTTCCATTATTCTCTCATCTAGTCAACAAGTGCTAGCTTGTACCTTAGTACCGTTATACATCTGACTGGTATATTTTGACAAGTCTCTGATTTGCTGTACAAAGATCTATATTATTTTGTGTAAACAGTATATAGTACTATATAAAAATAAATAAATATCTTTGATAATCTGATTTACTATAATGTTGATTGGATTCAGAGAGATATTTGATTACTGATATAATAATAGATATTTTAATAACAAAATTTGATTTGTAGCTGAATTACAGTTCTAGATATTTTTGATATAAATTGATTAAATCTGCTATTTAGTCAATTGTTTGATAATAGTAATATTCATAGATAAATATCAAAATTGAAAATATTCTTTCTGTATCAACTGGTACTAGATTATTAATTGCAAAATTATTTTGAATAATAATTGATTTCCGAAGAATTTTAGCTATATATACTAAGAATTCTTTAAAAAATTATATTTGTTAATATAATTATATCTTGTATATACAACATTGTTGATAAAATTGTTATAGCTTTTTTTAAAAAAAATACTACAAAATAGCTGTTGCCTGTGGGTGGGCGACAGTTAATAACAAAACGGCCAAATTACAAAAAAAAGTATTGTATCGTATTAACTATCAATGTGGAAGGGGTTCGAAATAAGAAGATTCACTATGTTGTAGCGATTTCTTTTCTCTTTGTGCTGACGTCTCAACTGTCTTGTCTCTCTACTGTATTGTGATAGATATTTGAGCCGCTCCTTTTTCTGTTGCTTAGTCTCTTGCTCCATCCGATGCTGTTCTTTTTCGGTTTCTTTGGTCTCTTTCGCAGTTATAGAATGATTGGTATTGTGAACTGATAGTATGCCGTCATTGTTTAATGGTTTAATCTGTTAGCGAGTATAAATATTTTATAGAGACCTGTGCAGCGCGAGTTGTTGATATCATAGTATATAAGATAGTCAATTCCTTTTCGAAAATTTAAAAGTTTTTTATGAATATTCAGATTATATTGAAAGACTTTTTTTATATTCCCTTTTTTTATATTCCGATAGTTCTTTATTGGCAGATCTGTCACAGGATTTTCCTGTGACAAATATACTCATGCGTTACCTATACCTTATATATATGTAGTTTGGGAATATCGAAGCGAGAGCTTCGATATTGTGGTCTCTTTTGGCCGAGTGGTAATCTATAAACCCAAACAATAGAACTTACCCTTTACAAGATCCGCCAATTCAAAGTATTTTTTTTGATTTTTTTCGAAGTTGTTCAGCACTTTTGGAGAATGTATTGATTATATTTGAAGATATAGAAATTTTAAAAGAAGGAGTTGTCTTTTCTGAAAATATATTGAATAATATATAGAGTAAATACAAATCGCTGAATCTGATTCAATATAGATAGAAATTCAGTTTTGCCTGATACTGGTCTATTTCAAAAAAAAAAAAATTTATTATTTTATGCGGCGAAAATATTGTTTATAATTCAAAAAAAAAATTATCAAATAGCTGACAAAGATATATTGTATAAAGTATAAATTTGAATAAAATAATATTGAACTCTTTATATTTCGAAAGAAATTCAATGATCAAATTAGAATTACAATTATCAAATAACAATATTCTTTTTTTTTGAGTTTTTAATTTTAGATATTGTTATCTTACTGAAATAATTCAATTATTTTAAAATCAATCTATTAATAATCTAGCTGTTTAACATAATTTCCGGCCGTCCCGTACGCCCGGCCATACTGTATAATTTTCTCTATTAGAAAATTTCAAAATCGATTATCTCAACCAGTATCTATTAATTCAACTGAATATAGCAACTTTTATATATATTGATTCTGTGATCAATCTTCCTATATTCACTATATCTAGACAGAGCTATGGTAACCGGTATAGCTGTCTGATTAGACAGTTTGCTCTGTATATATGAATCTATCTGAATAGTTTTATCTAGCAAATCTAGCTGCTGAATTAGCTGTAAATTCTCTTCAACTGTTATACTATTATTGCAGAATATTTTTCTACTAGATTGATTGTATTTCTGTTATTTTTTATTTGTAATATATAAATCTATAATTTTTTGTATTAGTAGTATGGTATTGTATAATATTATATAGTAGTTTTTGATAATCTGATCTAATATTGTTTTTGATAGATTTGGTGACTTGTTTGATTATTGTTTTAATGGATTTTTAAATATTAAAATTTGTTTTTGTTAGTAAATAATAGTTTTTGAAATTTTTAATATAAGATATAAACTGATTAGATCTACTGATTGATCAATTGTTTAATAATATAGATATTCAGAAAGAGATATTAAATTTTGAAAATGTTTTTTCAGTAACGTAATTTCCGGTCGAGCAGTTAATCCATAGCCATTAGATTACTTTATAATTGATTATTTCAACCAACACCCATAAATTTGGCTAAATATAACAGTTTTCATATGTATTGATCTTGTGGCCAATCTCCCTATATTCACTATACCTAGGCGGAGCTCTTGTAACCGACCCAGCTATCTGATTGGGCAGTTCGCTCTGTATATACGAATCTATTTGAATAGCTTTATCTAGCGATTTCAGCTGTTGAGCAAGCTATAGATCTTCTTCGACGGTTAAATTCTCTTTTTAGGGTATCTGTCTGTAGACCGATTGTGTTTCTGGTGTTTTTTTTTATTGGCTGTATAGTAATCGGTATTCTTCTTTGCTAGTAAAATACTGCTGTGTAGTGCTAGAATGTATTCTTTGATTATCTGGTCTAATATCTCTTTTGATAGACTTGGAGAACTATTTGACTGTTGTTTTAGTAGCCCTTTTAGTATAGAAGTTAGTTTGAATAGCTGAATAGTGGTTTTTGGTATTTGTGGTATAAATTTGCTAAATCTGCTGTTTGACCGGCTGCTAGATAGTGATAGAGTTTGTAGTGAGATATTGAGTTTGTTAAGTATTTTTTTAGAATTTAATAATACTAGATTATTTGCTGCAAAATTATTTTTGATAATAGAATTGATTAATTGGAAAATTTCTAGCTATATATACTGATAATTGTCTAAAAAACCAAATTTATCAATATAGTTATATTTTATATAGATAAAATTGCTTATAAAATAATTATATATATATATATATATATTTAAATATTGCAAAACGATCAATATTTAGTGATTGTAATAAATAGAATAAATATATTAGTATATAGAATAAAATACTTTTAACCAATATAGACTAATTTTATCAATAATACAATTATTATTTGAGATTTTAGATTGTCAATTTTTTGATAATTTATCAAATTAATCAATCTAAACAATTTTACTCTTAGAAATTATATATAATAATAATAAATAGCTATCTATATAGATTGCTTCGATTATAGTAATCTATTTATAATTCTCTGACTAAAGAAAAAAATCTCTGACTATAGTATTCAGTATATATAACAATTTTCTGATTTGCAATAAATTTTATTGCAAATTCTGTTTTATCAAAATTGTAGATATTCTCTGATCATATACTATTTTTGTCAATTATATTATACAATTGCAAATCACTGTCGAATCGATTTTGGATCTTTATTTAAAATTCATTGATAATTATATCTTCGCAAAAAATATATACAAAATTCAGAACAACAGTTAATAAAGATTGATAACCAATTCTTTCCAACAGTAGATAGAGAATAGCTACTGCGCACAGCAAAAAGAATATTAACTATTTTTTCTATAGTTGCTGATCTAGATACTGCTCTATGTATATCCATAGAGATTATTCATTCAGCAAGCGAATTCTTTTTGAATTAGATCAATTTATAGCTATTTGGACATATATCAGCGCATGAAACCCGGCTATAAGAATGTATATATAGTGTAGTGTAGAGAATTTTGTATAGCTTAGCAGCTGTATAAATAGATTTGATTCGGCCGTTTTTGATATTGTTAAAGACCAATAGAATTTTGTCCTCTTGATTGGTAGATTTCGGTGAAGATCCAGTGCAAATTGGTGGCATGGTATATGGTTGAATAAGAAGAGATGGGATGAAGACGCGATTTTAGATGGGGTTAACCGCTCGGCCGGGACTTATGTTATCATTGATATTAGATTATTAAATGTAAAATCATTTTTATCTGATTAGACCTGGGCATCCGCTCATAAGAGGGTTTGATGAGCGGCTCATGGTCAGGGCATGAGCCGGTTTTTTCGACATTGACTCATGGCATAAGCTAATGAGCGGGAAACCGCTCATTAGGTGGGGCAAATCTAGTTCTTGGCAAAATTGCATTATTATGCAAAAGCTTGGCAGTAATGCAGTGGTATTATAGACAGTAGTAGTAATTAAATTGAATTCCAATTATATCTATTGCTAAATCTGTAATCTAGATCGTTAGCCAGTACTGTTAGCCACTTCTGTAGCCACTGCTGTATTTTTGGTAATTGACNGTACTGTTAGCCACTTCTGTAGCCACTGCTGTATTTTTGGTAATTGACTATAGTTAACAGATTATTTACATACAACAAAATTACTGACATAAAATAATGCAAAATAGTCTCCACTTTTGAGCGGGCTGAGCATGCTCATGAGCACCCCAGCTCATGATGAGCCGGCCTTTCAAAAAACCGCTCATGAACATGCTCATGCCCAGGTCTATTTTTGATAGTAGAATTAATTGATTAAAACATTTCTAGCTATATTGTTGATAATTTATTGGAAAATTAGATTTATTGATATAATTATATTTTAATATTATAAAATATTCAATATTGAATAATTAT
>JADDUG010000107.1:0-12673 GCA_018340795.1 Penicillium steckii
CAGCCTCATTATCTCAGCAACCGGGATATTTCAACAGGATAGATGACAGGAGTTGATTGTTTTTTTGAATCCGAGGAGGCTGGTAGCTAGGTGGATATATACATATATACATGCACGTGCTCTCTATCTTAGGGACCGGGATATTCAACACTCCCACTCGCTGATTTCCTTCGTCATGAAGGATGTCAGCGATACTTCTCATCTTGGCTACGAATGAAAAAGCAATTGGATAGGAGCTCAAATACGCGCCATCTTACGAGATCTCCAGGGGACACGGCTCCTTTGTCGCCACACTTCGCCCACCCTTCGCCACCCGACGTTGCACGACAACTCAAATATCTTGGACGCGGAAAAGGTAAATAGACACGAGCTCAAAACGGGTCTGGCTTGGATTGCGCCGGGCCTCTTCCATCTTAGGGTGATCCTCAATTTGCGCCATCCTTTGATCAGTTAAATAGCAAGGGCCTCGTGTGTCTCGCCAACGACTTTTGACGCGTGAAGGCTCGCATCAGTTCCACATCCGGTTCGAGGTCACAAATAACCCGGATCATCGGTGTCGAGTTGCAAAGGATGATTGTAGTCGAGAAAGGTCTGGGGGCTGGCATGCTTCATGGTCAACATGTGTGTTCCCTTGCTCACCCACCCTACAAATTACTTCAGCCACTGACGGAACAGAAGGAAGAATTAATGGGATGACGTAACACTCCTTTGGGTGGCAATTTTGGGGGACGAACTCGGCCATATTTGATACCACATCTGTGTTCCAAAAACTTCGGGATTTCTTGCAAGCAAATGCCGCCTTATACTCGAGAAACCCATAATTTGACCGCTATAAGTGCATACAACAGCCAGTCTGAGTGTACTATGCCGAAGCAAGAAGCCTTTCCCGCTGAGCCTACATCCACATCTCCTACACTCGTGCCTGAGGATTGTTTGGCTGCAATTTTCGAAATGCCGCATTCACCAGAGGCCATCGACATCAAACAACTGCTGTCATTCCCTACAAAGAAACAGCCGGACGGAGAATGCACAAGCCAACAAAGGAATGCAAAGCTTTTTACTCTCGAGGGAGCTCACCTTTCTAATCAGTCAATACGGGAATTGAAAGACTATGAAAGTTCCTTTGATCAGACCCGCAAGAGGAAAGGGCCGTTTTGAGGCACGGCAAACTCTCCACCGTTTTACGCGCATTTTTGCAAATTCAGGTGTGTCTACGACGCTTTTGAGTGTGATATTGGTATGTCGTTGAGCTTGACCTCAGCAATCTAGACTTGAAGTAGTGAAAGTAGATGGGAATGACGTGGAGAGACCGTCCCCGCCACTAATCAGACTCGATTGTGACCACAATAAATCCGCGTCAACTAAGCCCACTTCTCTGCAAACGATACTCTTTTAGTCCATTCAAACGAGGGGTATGCAGCCAACCTCTGAGTATTCAGAAAGGTATGGTAGCTATCCGTAAAGAGCATGATGAAATTTTCAAAGTCAGGATATCTAATGTTCAAAGGTGTATCGCTGTTAAAAGTGGCCTCCCTTGCAGTTCTTGTGCGAGCAGGCCTGTCATGGCCCTATAGCTAGAGCAGTGATTGGCTGGAATTATAGCCGGGGGTAAACGGATCAACCAGCCAGAATATCGATCCAAGACTGTTATGCACATGGCTCCTTGATATTGTACTTGATTAGAAGCCAATTCATTGGGACTGCGGTCCAATGACCCAAAAACATGCCCACCTGAGAAACGAGGAATTAGCCTTGCTCTCAAAAGAGGGATCTTAAAATGTACCTGCATCATCCACCAATAAACCACATTATTTGTTTGGAGGCTAAAATTCCAGATGACTATCTGGTATATTGCCATCCATCCGTAGAGACCGACCTGGAAGGAAGTTAAGGACAAAAAGTCTGCTTTTAAAGCGCGCCAAACGGTAACTGGGCCATATTTTCCGCTCATTGGAGCAATTGAAAAATACTGGAAGACAATACCAAATAAAAGCGCAAACCCGTAGTCTGTGCAATGTCTTTTGTCAGACTCACACCGACCTTCTGAGAAATGTAACGTACCGACTAAAAAGGCCACCCACAGATGTCGTCCATTGATCTTTGCGTTTGCCCCATACACGAGCCATTCCCCAACAATATCCCCTAGTAAGCAGCCGGCGCCACAATGACAGACAGCCACAGTTACTGTTGCAAACATAGGCCGCTGGGAATTGGGAACATGGCAATGGTTCCCTCTTTGTTGTAATTCTTTAGGGCTATGTACAGAATCATCCGTACTCTCGCTAATATGACTATTATGGCCCCTGCAACAAGACATCAGCACGTTCACTTTTTGCAAAAAAAAACCGATTAGGAGACACAAACTGGCTTCCTGGATCCGATGGTTTCAGCTTTGCTGTTGGGGGCCGACCGTAGTTGAAGTACGTCCACAGTGTGATAGGAGCCAGATACAGTGCGTTCAGAACATACACTGGAATCCTTTGCATTGAATAGCGAAAATCAGCTTTGATGCACGAACAGTTTCATGTAGTTTTCAGGCTTACATAACACCCATCATAGTATTCCAACCTCGTCGATATATAATGTCCAATAGAATCACCAGAGAGACGAGGAGTCCCAACCCAATAAAGATTGTCGCTAATATAGTCAAAGACAGAGGTGGATGATAAGAGGCCATGTCGACTTCAGAAGAAAATGATGAAGATGGTAATAAACCATATCTCATATTGTCGCGCGCAGTTAATATATAGCCAAGTTCTTGGACCCTGATTATCTATTTAATTTGACGTCACCGTCGGCGATTCCTGGAATTCATACAGGATTGGCTTCCTGTTCCCCGAACTCTAAATTACGCAAAAACCTCGCAGGTGGAACTGCGGGAACAGTAACCACCATCTCAAAATAATGAGTGACCAGGGCTGGACTCAAAAAAATTCACATTACTACTCCAATACGTATCGGAGTATCTCCAAAATATTGAAATTAACTAAAGACCTCGCCTTTGGGCGACCAAAAGGCTGGCGCCCTAGAAAAGTCGAGTCATATTCACTAAGCCTAAATAAGCACCAATAGTTCTTGGCGAACTCCGGAAATGCTTAGACAGGGGCTTTCTCTTCCACCGATACGCACAAATCGCGCACTCGTCGTAAAGCTCGTACTTAAGAAACGTGCTGGACAACAGTAGCGATGTGCTGAACGTTCCAACTCAAGAAAAGAAAGACAATATATCTCTTCAGCAAGATTTCATCATGCGCGTTACTTACCCTCTTCTGCTGTTGTTTGGATCTGCTGGTCAGGCTGCGACCCGGAGGCATGTCTTCACCATCCAGAGCAAGCCTCTATCCCCCGGTGAGTTAGAACGAGTTTGTATTTCATTAAAGATTGGCACTGACTGTAGCAGATGGGGTGCTGAGAGAGGGTTATCTGATCAATGGCCAATTCCCAGGACCTCTCATCGAGGCCGAGGAAGGAGACACGGTGGAGGTATTAGTAAGGAACGAAGCCTCCGTGAGTAATACTATTCATTGGCATGGTAAGAAAGCTTCACACACATTCTTCCATGGCATGCACGACTGAACTCTTCCAGGCATCTTACAGAAAGGAACTCCGCAAATGGATGGAGTTCCCGGAGTTACACAGGTAGAAAATGCAGTGTGCCCCGAAATAGCTGTCAATTTGTCTAACCGCCTTTAATCACATTGATCAGGAACCCATAGCCCCGGGTGCGAGCTTCCTCTACCGTTTCTCCCTTCACGACCAATATGGCCCTTATTGGTACCATTCACATTATCGCGCGTACTACGGCGACGGCATCAGTGGGCCATTCATAATACATCCGTCTCCAAACCGAACCCGTTCTTTTCGGAGCTTAGCGTCAAATACTGACGAGTACGAACGCCTTCTCCACGTTGAACGATCGGCACAATTCGTTATGGTGAATGACTGGCGGCATCAGCAATCGGATCAAGTCTTGGGCGAATATCTCACAACAGGCAACTACCCCTTCTGTGTGGACAGTCTTCTGATAAACGGAAAAGCACGGATTGAATGCCTGACAGAGGATATGCTACGTGTTTTGAGCCAGGAACTTATAGTTCCGTCCCAGAATTTGTCGCTACAAGGTTGCACTAAGCCAATGATGCTGCGAGATGGGTTTGATGCGCGTGATTTCCAAACTCAATCATGTTTGAACACTACCTCTGATCTCACCGTCATTATGGCTGATCCGTCAGAAGGCTGGTTGGCCCTACACTTAGCAAACACTGGACTCGTCTCCGATATCTCATTTTCTATTGATGGGCACTCTATGATCGTATATGCGGTGGATGGTATTTATGTCGATTTGTCTGAAGTTCAGGTAACACTCGAGAGTCTGAACGTGATGAAATATGCTTACTAATGGACTGTTAGGTACTTCCGGTTTCCATCGGACAGCGATATTCAGTGCTAGTAAAATTGGACCAGTCGCCAGGAAGTTACTTTATTCGAGCAGCTGCGTATCCATTTGGAGATACACAACAGATTCTGCAAAGCAAAGCTATATTAAAATACAAGGCATGCCGCTCTCTTTCATTTTTGGCCGTGTCACCTCTTTGGCTAACCTGGTGCTTACAGGGAGCAGCGTTCACGCCGGACTATCTGCACGTTAAGAATTCTGCTTCGAATTGGATGCACATGAACGGCTCAGCACGTGGCCATGCATTGACTTTGCCTATCAATTCTCTAGGCCCTTTTGACAAGGAATTAAACAGGCCGCCAAGGGGCCCGGCAAATATCACGCGAAAATTCTCCGTGAGTCAAACGGGCATTACCACCTGGGTCATGGACAGAGCACCATATGTAGAAGCTGCGATTCCAATTCTGGCGGGCAATGCCTCCGACGGGTGGACCATCGTTACAACACAGCATTTTCCATCTAATGCTACCATAGACCTGGTTTTAGAAATTTCCAATCACTCAATGGATTCGGTACGCAGTTCGAATTTATTTGCCTGATCATATTTGCTCACTGAGTTTGTATTTTTAGATGGGTCATCCTTTCCACTTGCACGGTCACAAATTTTGGATCCTGGGATGGGGAAGCGGCAATTTCCCAGCTTCAACCACTACAGAAGCTCCTTTGTCTCAGATCGACTGGAACAACCCTCCATATCGTGACACTTTTGTATTGCCTCAGGGTGGATGGGTAGCAATTCGTTACATTACTGACAATCCTGGGGCTTGGATTTTCCATTGTCATATCGAGTGGCATCTCATGACTGGATTAGCAGTAGTCCTTGTTGAGGGTGCCGATCAGTTCTTTGATTTCTAATTCCCACTATAACAAATAGTAATTGGCCCCTCTCCGCGTACACAGCAGTGATTGATTAGCCACATGTAACTAGACAGATTACTGGTTGGTCATAGTAGCGGCTACAGCCTTCCAAATTCCGAGTATGGGTGGAAGAAACTTGATGTCGAAATCGGGACTACTGAACCATGCGCAAAGGGTGCATGGAACATGAGACCCTCTCCTCGAATCTATATTGATCCTGGAACTCTAGGTCAAGTTCGAAAAAACACCGCCCACAGCTCAGAACCAATTTTTGAAAACGCGTCATTTTTGCAATTTCCACGATTTATCGGTCTCCTCGCAGAGAAGGTCAGGGTGGGAAGATATTGTGGCCTTATCTCCAACATTTTTTAGGTGGCTAAACTGACTCTACCGGCGTTGAACATGGATTGATTTCGCGTATTTAATCACCAGCGGAGTTGAGAGATAGTTCTTTTTCTTTTTTTGCGCTTTCTTAGCCGTCACGCTCAGGGGAGGAAAGTCGATAGAAGCCGGCCTGGAAAGACGGAACGAGAATAACAGAGCATGCACCCAGCTGGGTGGGAGGCCCTTTATATACCTGAGAACCAAGAGTGATGAACTCAGCCCCTGGAAACAATTGGACATCGTGCAATCGTATTATCCTAATCTGCATCGCACGATTGGACATCAAGCCGTGATAGTTATGAAACTAGGCTATAGCGTTGCATGCGCCGTCCCGACGAGGCAGACAGTGTATACCTATATGTATCCGGGTCCCCCCGCTTGCCTGCCGTTCAGGGGATCATGGCCTGCTCATTCTTGTCTCTGAAGTTCCTGCACCGGATTCGCGCAACGCTGGCGACTGCGCACATGATGCACATCAAATGCATGGCGCTGGAATGCCATTTGATGTAGCAAGGCTACTTCACACCAGTTGCACTTCAATGGCTTTTCTTTGAGATGAATAGCGTCAAAATGGCGCGTAACACACCCAGCGTCATGATACATCTGGAAGCGAACACGGTCAGGGAGCCCCTTGTTTGCAAAGCATTGAAAGCAAGCCTCTGGCTTCTCAGAATTCTCCAGGTATTCTTTGGTAGCAAGTGGCGGCTTGCTAGAGACAGAAAAAGGTACTTCACATGAGTCGGCATATAAATTTGTTCCTTAGAGAGTCATAACCCAAGTCAAGACTGTCGAATCCCATCCATAATCAGATTCTTCAAATCCCAGGCACTGTCTTGTGCTGGTCTCACGGGGAACGAGTGCCAAGTCTTGATATAATGATCCGTATGTCGGGAGCTACGGGGTCATGTTATCTGTTCATCGCTGAGGCGACAATCTGTCAAGGACTGTACCCAGATTGATTCAATTCTGACCAGGACAGATACTGTGTACAAAAAGCTTGGAGAACAGGAGTGGAACAAGCGAAACTAACAGAAGAAGCAGTAAAGGCGGTGGCAGAACGGAACATGCGGGGAAGGCAATGTGGCCCTGATATATAGTAACACAATCCATTTTTTGCCGTTATTAACTGCCTTAACCTCATCCGCCGATATTTGTTTAAGTCACCAGGACCGAACATATGAAGGGTTTC
Organism: Penicillium steckii; assembly: GCA_018340795.1. NCBI lineage: Eukaryota > Fungi > Ascomycota > Eurotiomycetes > Eurotiales > Aspergillaceae > Penicillium > Penicillium steckii. Next base: position 6,888 of record JADDUG010000107.1, read on the forward strand.
CGCCTTTTCCGAGTAAGGAGAAAAAAAAAATTCCGTAAGGGCTTTGCATGATTTCAGTACTAAGCAGGAGGAAATCCGCCGAACGTCCCGTCCCGTCAGTCGGTGGGATGGTCCTAACCCCGGCGCCATTCACATTCACTTGCGGCAAGGAGAATGACATAACGTATTTTTGTTAGGATATTCTAAACCCTATCAGTGTGATAATCGTGGTTGCTTCCAGCGGGGTGAACACTTCTCGAATTCGGATAAAATTGGCGCTGACATAGCGGACAGGTGAAATGAGACGCGAGTAACCATAGTTCGAGACAAAAGTCGTGAAAAACATGATGGCACTCGAGCGCATGGATAGTGTCAGTCCCATGAATTGGAACAAGGCATATCGAACTAACTCCCAATGACAGTTAGGAAAAATTACAACTATGGCATTTCCCCCCAAAAAGGAAAGGAGGCCAGTGAGAAACTTAGAAACTTACCAGACTGTTTGTGTATTTACAGCTTCTGAGACGCCTAGTTTCTCCTTGGTAGTCGACCGCCATTGTTCGAAGATCTGTTTCTTCGAAACAGACTCCAACTTGCTGAGCATCTCTGCTTGACTCTCTTCTCGGGCTTCTGGGATATTCGTTGCCGCGACTTGTTCTTTCTTGCGGTACTTCTTATAATAATGCAGTCTTCTGTTGATTAGTAAATCAATTTACTTGTGTGACGAGACATCTATAAATTACCAAAAGCTGGCTGGGAACGAAGAGGAAGGGATGGACAAGAGGGGGTAGACAAGTGAAAGACAAACCTCACCCCATGATCAACCCGAAGACGAGTAAATTCTGGTCCAGCGACGTGGGGTGGCGAAGGTGACGATATTCAGAAGCCTTCCCCGCCTATTTGTCTTCTCTAAGTTAATATTGCGTAACGACTACGCTACATTGCTGTCATAACGGCGATGTGATATAACACATGAACGGATTCACAATCACCACATCTTTGCTTAATAACTTACTAATACTAAATCATGTTGAACTACGGGCCGTAGAGCGGGCCGCGTTCTTTCAGCTGTACTCCCATTTTCTTTTTTATCAGATTGGCAGATCTCACCGAAGGACTTACAGATGTCGATTTTGAGCAACATCACCCGCCCTGATAATAACACAACTTTGGAGAGGCCATCGGCTAACCAGCCCGCGGTGGTACTTGGACCAATTGTGGGGGGATTACTTCTCGAATACTTGTCTGAATCAGAAAGACTGAATAGCTTGAATTACTCCCAGGATCTGATTCAGGACGCGATCCAAGGTCTTGAAGCGATACATAAAGCTTTTGTCCACCACCGTGATATTTACCCCAAGCATATGCTTGTTATACCTGGTGGAAAGATAGTATGGGTTGGTTTTGATGTTGTGACACATTTCAGTGACATGGGTGCCCTTGAGAGGGCTTACTGCGAATACGAATTGGAGCTCGTCGAGAGCTTCGGAAAACTCCTGGTATGTTCGATTTGTCTACCTTGAACACCAGATACTAAGACAGTCAGAATGAGGACCAAAGACGAGGCCTCCTGCCAAATACCAAGTACTATTGATTGGCAGGGCATATGGGACAGTCACATCGTGACGCTTGGGTCGTATTCCGTATTTTCCGGATAATCAACATTTTATGCGTCTCACTTTTGGCAAGGCCTTTTGTGTACTATCCCACATTCCTTTCAACAAGCATTGCGTATCAGGTTCAACCTCCAGGGCACTTCTTCGTCTCATTGGAGGATGTACTAGGTTAGTTTAGAACGCATCAATTTTGATAGTAATGCTTTCTCAATTAGGAAAACTGAAACATATTGCCTTGTCTTTTATCTGCAACCTGTAGTGGCAAAGTTTCGACGTCAGTCAATTCCCGAATAAGTAAACACTGCACAGATATCCTGGCCTGTAGACAGCATTGATCATGGGGCTTTCCTTCTTGGCTAACATATCTTGCTAAATCGTGTGTTGTACGTACTCTGACGAGTTTCAGTATCCTTGATGCACCTAGGCTTTCTTGGCGCTAGGCATGACGTGGCAATGCAGATGTAGGAATGAAATTTGTCCCAACCAATATCTGGGGCTACTGTCTATAGCGACCACAAACGTCTCTCGGGAAAGGTCTCATAGGGCAAAAAGGACAAAAAGGTGATAAGATCATAACTATCTCCAGCGTTGTTTTTGGATAGCTGCCTCGTTACTATCTCGTCTCTGGCCTGATTAAGCCGGTTTCTGAAGTTCGGAAACATGAAAGTTCGTCTGGGGGGTGCCATAGAAGGAAACTACGGGATCTGAATATAGGATGGCCCCAATACAAGCCATTAGTCTCATTCTTTCTGACATCCAGCCATCTTGGGCCACGCGACAGCGCGTTTGCCACACAGCTAAATTACTTGGGACTAAGGGCAAGGTCCCAAGAAAAGAAAGAAAGAAATTGTCCCCAACAATTTCTAGAATTCATGTGATCCGAGTGATAACCACGCCGGAAGACCATCTCACTGGCCAACCCCGGATGAGCTAACATAGAGCCATCGACGTAGGCCAAGTAATGGGACTAAAACTCCGACAGATTGTGTAGATAAAAGCATCGCAAATCATCATTATATTCCTTCGCTCTCTGTGGAGCCACCCCCGACCAACTGACCGCAGCGAGAGCTTGCTTAAGGCTCGAACTTGTCAACTGTGCGCGGAACTCATCTCATATATATATATTGTTATCACATACACATACCGCTTGGGTTCTCAAGTAATTGGCCAAGCAAAAAGCCTCTAGCATGGGGGAAATCATGCTTCGTCGTCGACTGTGAGCTAGGGTGCTCTGACGATTCCGAGAAGGCAAAAGTGATCGCAAATGTCGATAACTGAACCCTTGCTACAGTCGGCAGCTCTAAACATATGTGAGGTACTTAGTGAATTGCTCAAAACCATATCCCGGAAAATCTTCAAGCTTTGGGACGGACAGTCTTGGTATGATAATCTAGAAAAGTGATGCAAGAATGAAGGTGTTGGGAGTTATTCAACACCCCCGAGCCCCTCTGACGATATCTAGTTACTCAGGATAACCAAATGAGCAGATGGAATGAGAGTAATATAAGCAGAGAAAAGACTGGACCAAACCGGGATGGAAACATAACCGACGGACTTCGTGGAAATAAGCATGCATCGTGGGCTTTCGTTTCTGTCTTTGGCGGCCGATCCGTGTATAGTGAGGTCACAAAGCCTGTTTTCGATCGTTTAACATACATACCAGCACATCTCGACGTGTCGAGATTTAAGTGGGTTTAAAACGCCAAGGCATACTGTAACAGGTGGAGTGACCACCCCACCTAGCCTCTAGTAATCATGAGTCTTGGAGTATAAGTCCCATACCCATCACCTGTATATTCCTCGCTATGACATTAAAAACTCCATTTTTAATCTTTATCTTTCACTTAAACTCGACTCCGTTCGCCTGCTCTCAATAGTGTCACCGGGACGAATACAATACCAGAATGAATATCAATTTGGACATTCTTGCCAAAAACTTGGAAGACACCAGCTTGGGCGATGAGGGTAGTAACTCTGATCAGTTAGTCTTTGACCCTCCTTCGGGTAGTACGGCCTTTCAGTCTTTAGATAATATCCCTCCCTACCTTTTTCGGGTGGTCTCTCCGAGGTCAGCTGGAGAGACAAATAATACATGGGCTCGCTCAGAGTCTGCTCGCAAAAAAAACCCCTCCTCCAGAAAGGATATTTTCTCATTCGAGCGCCTCGAGGACCTTCAATCTAAAGCCTTTGAGCTCACAGTGCACCTCCAATGGTACGGTCATAAATACAAAGTGGAAGACAATTTTGTGTCGTGGACTAGCTCGTTGCTCTTTGCAATCCAGTACATATACTACCGACATTATCACGATATTCCCAAGTCGAGTCTGGATGATATTAATCTTTATATCATAGATACGAGTCTTTTTAAGAGAGGGACATTTATGCGAGACTTAGACTTAATCGAGTCTTTCCGCAGGTTCGACAGTGAGGCTATCCCTGGACAATATTGGAATTTGGAAAGCCTTCACTCTCTTCGCACGAAAAAAGGCTTTTATTTCGGCGAATATCTCTCGCAGGGATCATTAAACATCAGCAATAAGGTACAGATGATACCTGCGAATATTCTCTTTGATCATAATCGATTACTTTGCCTACAGCCCGCTTTCAGTAAACTCTACGTGTCTCCACCGCGCAAGGAAGATACAGAATTGGCAAACTCGGTTATGGATCTTCGAAAAGATATCTGGGCTGCTACTCTCGCAGATCCCTGCCAATTGAGATATCTAGGGGGTTTGGCAGCTATAAAAGACATCTTGGATGATGTTGCTACACACAATTCACAGCTTGGCTGGAGATTCCCGCTTGGTATTTATTTCGCAGCACTTATCGGCTCCGGACCTAAAACAGGCAGCTACATGATGAATGGACAGCTGTTCTTTAAGTACTTCCAATCCACGATCTGGGGAGGTAGGTCAGCTTTTGAAACACTTCTGACATTGATTACAACTTGATCGCTCACTATCAAACATTTTTCACGTAGGTAAAGAACATTCAGGGCTCAAAGATTTTAAGCTCAACATAGACGTATCAGACACAATGCCAGAGCTGGAGTATGCGCAAATACTTCTACGTGAATTCAACAAATATCTCCACCTGAAAGGGATTTTAGGTCAGCTGATCAATCATTTCCCTTTGACCTTCTCTGACACATCAAAACAGATACCGCCGAAGAGGCAGAAAGGCGGATTCGAAACTTATATATCAAGACGATGTGGCCGGAAGATGGCGATCTAGTTGTTGAAGCAAATCAGAACGAATGCCTAAGGAATATGGGTGAACAGGTTGCAAAGAAGCTCCGCAATGTGAAAATAATGTGCGATGAGATCCTATCAACAAGGGTACAAAGTGAGAAATAGGTGACAGTAATATTTTATGAGTATCAATAAAAATATTGGCATCTTTTGTGGTAGTTTCGCGCAATTATCAGCCGGGTTAGGGCAATAAAATATCCCGCAAGTCACGCGCGCCGCAGCCCGTAACAGGGACCATACATGTGAAAGTAGTAGAATGGTGCATATCAAAATCTATTATCCGACCGTAGCCGGAATCATAGTAAGTGGAATTTTGATAAGTGGGTTTTTGAGGCTTTGAGTTTCTTTTTTTTGGAGGGGTTGGCGTTGTGGAACGAAGCAAGGCCACTAAGGCTTAAGCGGTATATATCAAGCTGGACAAACTATTTGCGCAGTTCGATGTTGATCGAGAGATTTTAGGTCTTTCCTGCTAAAGAGAAGCAATGAAATTAAGAAAGCATTTCTCTATTGAAAGAATCAAATTTAACAACAAAAATATTTCTTGGATTCTCTGTTCGAGTCTTTTATGGCAGGCAAAGACCCATGAAGACGTTCCGGGTAACGTAAAGCATGCTCACCAAGCATGACACCAGACTTCTGGCATGCACTGTCGATTTTCGTTTTTCAAGAATGTTGTGCTGCTGATCGGCCGCACCAGGTGGGGGCGTGTAAAAACCGCAACCATGTACACGCGATCTAATGAAAGAACTACAGAAGGCGAATCCTTCGCAACAAATCCCTGCTGACCGCTGATGGTCGCCACCTTCCTCAGCTCAAGTTTCAGACAGGGCAACTTCGGGTCCCCGTGACCGCCAACGTGTCCAGGTGGTCGTCAAGGCACTCATTCCCTCCGGCGGATCGCTCGTGGACGGTTGATCTCTACGCGGACGGTACGTGACGT
>JADDUG010000108.1:0-12579 GCA_018340795.1 Penicillium steckii
CTTAATTCTATCTAAATTTTTAGTTCTATCAATATGATGACTGAAATTTCTTGTATGATTGAAGAAATTTTTACTACTCTCTCCTTATATCCAATCTTGGTCTGTAAGTAATGTCAAGTAGCTGTACAACCAATGCAGATCACTATCTATCTCCGATTTGCCCCTTATAAATATAATATTCCTTTTTGTATTACTCAGACTATTCAGAAATATATTTTGGCTCGCTGGCCAGAGATTGATGACAAATCTGATTATAGTGAAATAACAAACTGTACAAATAGTTCTATAGAGCCTCTGGAGGGTCTCCCGGTCTTTAATGATGGTATTCGATACTGCCGGGGTTTTGACNGTTCTATAGAGCCTCTGGAGGGTCTCCCGGTCTTTAATGATGGTATTCGATACTGCCGGGGTTTTGACTGCCGGTATATGTGCTGTATAATCAAAGATATCAAAGAATATTGGCGGGTATATTATTACTGGCTCATCTTTTAAGCAACTGATCAATCTATACAATCTGAGTTTGATCAATATATTTAGACAGTTGTCTATCAGTGTCTATTCTCTTGAGAGCTATATTCAAACTATTTTACAGTTCAGTCTGCTGTATCAATACAAACATCACAGTCAGAGATTTTATTAGTGGATACTCTTCTGGAACAGTTTGAAACTAAGCACCAGCGAGTCTTTTGTCTATCTATCTATATAATAGAGGCCACTAAGATCAATGAAGCTACTCTGTGGCTTTGTTATATAAGATGGACACAATATCTTGTTGGCCGGCTGTTGGAGATTCTTTTATCTCTTATTCAGATACCGGACCCCGATCTGGAAGATCCAGTCTCTCAGATCTGCTAGGCATTGAATTATATAGTTTGTATAAGTCAGCAGATTGCCAAATAGTATAAATATCTGATCTATACAAAGATTGTACAGATTGAGACTGATATTCTTTTCAAGATCCCACTATAGATCTATATAGATCTGGAGTCGATTACTAAATATATTTATTTCTGACAATAGATTGTCTGTTTTTTTGTCTGTATACAGCAGATCTCTAATATTGATTGTCTATACTACCGCTTCAATTGCTATCAATATTATATCTGGAATATTCTCTGACAGTTTATCTTGTCCACTATATCAGCAATATCTATTGCAGAATTCTCCAATTTATTAGAGAAAGAAAAGTTTTGTACCAATTCCGAATCCTCTATCAAATTCCACTATCAACTATTGGAGAATATTTGTCTTGATTTTTGTCTTGAGTTTCTGAATCAGCGGATTGAGATAGACAAATACAAATATAGTTTGATCTATACTTTTGCTGTTCTCAAAAGATCTCGAACCGGATAGCAGAGCCCAGATAGTTATTTTTCTCTGCTCTCAAAGATTATTAAAATTGTTTGATTCTTTGTTCTTGGTTGTGCTCTCTGGCTAGATCTATATACCGAGCAGATTATCTAGGGTTTTTTAGATCAATATCTGTCTGATGATCAAGATTTGGTAAGTCTGCTCGATGATCTGGAATATTGTTTTGTATATAAAGACAAAGAATATAAGAGTTTTTTATATTCTAGCTCTTATTCTCCAAATCTTTTATTATTCTCTCTATTATTTCTGTTTAGTCAGATTATCCAATGCCAATCCATCAAAATCTTCCAAAAATAGATTCAATTAATGGTAAAATGTTTTATAATTTGTGGTACAAATATTCTATTCCAGTGGATTCTCAATCTTTGTATCTATACTATCAAAGTGAATTACAATATAACAGAGTCTAGATATATTGATTGAATTGGCCAGGACCGGTTATTCTATAAAAATCTTTTATTCACTATAGATAATCTCTGTGACTAGATCTACAGTCTTATAACTATTCTAGAGATCCTTTTTTTATCCAAATTTCTTCTGTTGGATTCTACTATATCTATTCCCTTGATTCTATGGAGTATTCTAGTGGACAATCCAATTGAGAGCTTCTCTAAATAGAACTTTCTTCAAGATTCTTGGACAGTCTAGTCTATATAGAACAATCAGTGGTTGGTGAATTGTATCTGATAGAAGCTCTTGCTTCAGCAGCAGTTTCTGGATCTCTATTGTATAGAGTTTTATACAAATGCCATCCAGTATTATCTCGATTATATCTGTCAATTCCGAGAGAAATTGGATATCCTGATCTATCTCTGTACCAGCCAGCCAGGCTGAGCCCTTGAGCTTCTCTCGATTTGGTATTGAAACATCAAGAATATCTACCAGAATATTTTTATTGAAGATATTTTGATAATTCTAGCTGTATGATATCATAAAGAATTCTATATCAGTAATAATATTAAAATAATCTATCAATATCTTTCTCAGACAATTAATAGTCTTCTTATTCAATATCTCTAACTGGTTCTGCTGTTAATAGAGCGGTTTGAGGCTCTTTACTATTCCGATAATCGGCTATTATCTATTAGCCAGACTGTATTTCTCTGGAGCCCAAATTCTTTAAATTAGCGAATATAGATCTCAAAATATTTCCAGAAGATTCTTCAATATAAATCAAAGATTGATTTTGCCAATCAGATCTTGAATATTACTGTATAGCAGAATATTGCTATTACAATCAGTTGTCATTTTCTCTATATAGATAGTTCTTTGAATCAGAAAACTAATCAAAAAGATTATTTAAATAATCTGTTTGATAATAATAGCGAAACAAATTATCTAGATCTTTAGACCGGACATTCGGCATATATGGCTGGGATTGTCTACAGGCGACAGATATATAAGATTCTGAATACTCTTGCATTCTGCTATACAATATTTTATAAGATCAGTTAGGACTGGTATAACTTTCTTGGATTTCCAGAAAACCAGATAATCACTATATAGCAGTATAAGAAATATAAATAAATACTATAAAAGAATAAATAGCAGAAGAATCAGTTATCTTGTCAATTTATATTTGCTCAGATCAATTCGAACAAAGCTCTCCAATATTTTATGAATAATTCGCAGATACAATTCCGAAGTATTCAAAAATCTGTGATATAGACTATTCAGCAAAAGATCAGTTCTATTATTGCAGTGATATTTATAGATAGAGAGAAAATCCTTCTCTTTTTGCTATCTGTCTAGATCTCAAAAAATCTGACAGTGATTGTTATATTTCTTGTGATATTTTGTATAGAATTCCAAGAATATTGTTCAATTATAGAAATATTCTGTATATTCTGAAAAAGCCAGTATTTACCGGACAAGATCTCTATTATTCTGATCATCTCAGAATCTGTATTGACTATAGTTTTTTGTATTTTTCTAGTCTATCAACAAATTCTCTGCTATCTCAACCGGATTGTAATTGACAAATGCTATTTGATCTTGAACTCTAGTTCTATCTTTCGCCCGAATCTTGTCCAGCTTGACCAGTTTCAGAATCTGAATATATAGATAATCTTTTTGACAGTCATTTTTTCTCCAACACTGGAATCCCATTTCTGGCGCTGTCTATATACAAAACCAGAGAATATCTGTTTTCTATATGATTATACTATCTATTCCAATATTGTATATCGGTTCTTTCATTCTCGGATTGATCTATCTATTTAGAATATAAATCAGTGACTTCAGGATTCTATAATTATCTGTCTGATTCAGGACCGTCGCCGGCAAACATAGTCAGACTGTATATTGGTCTATATATCAATTGTTTTCTAGACAGTATCTTTGACAGTATTTCTGGACTATGAGATATTCTATTTGAAACAGATCAATAAAGAGAGTATACTTGATCATTTCTGTTATATTCTGAATATTCTGTTTATAGTAATAAGTACTCTTGGTATAGATATAGATATCTTTGATATTTGTACAATTATCTATATCAGCTGACTATAGAATCTGCTGGATTATATACAGAAAACAGGATAAATAGAACAAAATAGATATTCCAATAAAGCGATTCTGATCCAGTCTTATATCATAACCGATCCACTATTCTGGATCTGGATTCCGAAGACTGATTCTGCCGAAAAAGAGATTATATAGCAGTGGCTCAATCCCGAGAATTTAATCTGTTGACAGATTCTTTTTGATCAGTATTTAGATAGCTGTATCTGTATACAATATCAGAATAAAGAGGAACTGTATAAAATATATATATCTGTGCAATGGTTCAATTTTGCAATCTCTGAGCCAGAGCCCAATTCTGGTCTATCTCTATACAAGATTTCTCCAATTATTTTTTATCTGAGATTATCTTATCAATTATTATATCAATATTTTTCGATTATCTATAACAATGAAACTGTTTTCTCTGTCTACTATTCCTCTAGTATTCTGTCTCTGTCTCTGTTCCGGCCAGATTCTATCTCTAAGATCTCTGAACTAGAGACTGCAATCTCCGGTACAATTCTAATCGAATATTAATTTGCTATAAGATAGCAAAATTTTGTTTATACAAAATATATCTAGGAGCAGCTGAAGATCCGGCAGATCAATACAACTGATCTGATAGATTTTGAAGCTGAAATCCAGTAGTGGATTTGGTAATACTGGATCTATACTATAAATCAATATCCAAATAACTATAAATTGATTTATTGTACAAATATCTATAGCCAGACAATCTGGGCATTCTATAATCAATAGAATACTCGGATTCAATATACTATATATTTATACTGTTTTGTCTGTGGCCTTCCACAAAGTCTATATATAGCTGATTTTCAGTAAGAGAAATATCAATATTTATATATACTATTTTCTATAGTGGTTATAATAATCTATAGAGAGATTGGTTAGATAGAGTTTCAGACTCTATTAGACCGGATCTGTACTATATGGCACCGGCAGTTTGGATTCTAGATTTATAATAAATAGACTTTAATATATATTTTCTCTGAGATAGCTAGTATAGAGCTTCAATAGATCCGGATAAGTGAGATATTTTTATATCTTTAACAGTAGTTTCGTCTATAGAGATTATAGAAAATACAATGATTTGTTTTTTATATACTATTCAGTTATATTGATACTATATATCCAACTATAGTTAATTATAGAATTCATTGATTATCAACAATACTATCTATTCGATTTCTCTAATTATATTATTCTGAATATATTGAATTCTATTTTATAACTATTGATATCTGTTTAATCTTTCAATAAAAACAATATTCTGCAAACTATAACTATTCTTGAACTAGTCTTTTGAATTCTCTAGTCAATCAACTGTTTCACCAGCAACAGCTCTGGGATTTTGTTTCTATTCAGTATCAAATATCAATATTCAATACAGTTTCCAAATAAATATTGATCGGTCTGATTCTTTTATTTATAGTTTATATAGACTCCACTGAAACTATCTGAAAGCTGGACAGTTTCTCTGAAGAATTTGTTATCTGGAGAGTTTATATAAGAGATATTTATAGAGATCCTGCGGGATACAATCAGAAGTGTATTGATATATATAGATTGGACTATACAAAACTAATTCAGATTAGATTCGATCCGATTATTACAATCAGATTTATATATATAGACTGTTCTGATATTAAGAATATCATAGCCGATTCGGACTAGGAATGGGGTCGGTCGCCAAAACCAGATCTTCCGCTGGATCTCTATATAGTATATTAGATATAGAACTTTGTTCCCTGCGGTTGTCAACTGTATTTGGATATATTTACAGTGGATCTATTTCTTTTGTGTTGTATAAAGTATTCAAAATAGCTTTAGATTTTCTGGCTTGATATCGGCAGAATTGTATAGTTCTTGAATCCGATTTATAGTAGAATAAAGAATATAGAGACAAAATTGATAATAGTGCAAATCAGAGAATCTGAAGAAGAGTAAAAGAGAGATCAAGAAATAGTGAAGTTTAGTTGAAGAAAATAAAGAAAGTTTTTTTGATAGCAGATAAGATTATAGCTCTTGTATTCACTAGATTTACCAAAATCAAATCTTTTCTGGATCTTGATTAATATAACTTTTCTTTGAGTCCACAAAAGTAATTTCTTTGCTTTTGTATTATAGCTCTTATAATTTTTTAGTCTTTCAGATTTTGTTTAGTATATCTTTTTTAGTCTATTTATCGGCAATAAATCTGGGAGTAGAATATAGAATTACTTTTGATTCGCTGCTGATAAATATATTCTGTTTTTATTTATTTGAATCTTCTATTTTCTCTTTTCTAGAATATATATAATATTGTATCTGAGAAGTTTTCTTTGTCTCTAAAAATACTTTTTTATTATTAATAGTTAGTATTTATCAAATATCTATTTTCTCAATCAATTCTATTATTCTCTTTGTATTTTTTTCTCTCCGGTTGTGTATAGATAGAAGAGACAATTACTCAAATCTTTGATATTGGAAAATAAAAAAGAATCTTTCTTATTCAATCACAGTCTATTCAATTGCAGTCTATTTGATATAATTTTTTGTTCTTATCTTTTTCTATCCAAAAAAAACCAATAGCTATATAAATCCAATAAATCCAGATTCCAGGATTACTATAGTTAGCAATATAGAATCTGTAATTTTATTTGATTTCTTTTCTAGAGTATTTTGTCTATTCTTAATATCAAAGAAATACAGACTATAGAGGTTTTCAATTCAATATTAATTTTGTGTTTGTCCACAAATCCAATCTATATTTGTAAATCCTCAAAACTTATTATACAAACAAATCAGCAGATTATTTTTTCAGATCTACTATTGCTGTGCTCAATTGGATATTATAAATCTAGATAGAATTGAGATTGATATTCTTTCTATCCACTATTCTGTGGCCATTGCAGCCGATCTCGCTTTCTATGAAGAATGCAATAGCTATATATAGAAGATATAGCTGAATTCCTTTCTCATTCTGGAGGGCAATTTTATCTATAGATATCTCTGCAGTTTTTGACAATAGTTGATTTTATTTTATTTTTTCTATATCTCCCAATTCCTTGCAGATCGCAAGGCCAAGTATTCCAATCTTGATTATAAACTTTTAAGAACTGATGTTTTGGAGAAATCTAACAATTCTTATAATTGACAACAATATAATAAGATCAAATATTTTCTCTGTCAACAACTCTGACTCTGGAATCTCTAGGCATCAACAATCAACTATATAACTGCCATTCTATCAGCAGTGGAATAGAGGAATCTTTCTATTATCCGAGCTGCCGGCTATCTGGAGTCTAATGTATTTACAAGAGCTATATTGGATCACTGTGATATATATATAGATTTCCTGCTTCTATATTATCTATTCGAGGATCCCGCTCTGTATAATCAGAATAATTGATCTTTTCTTGTCATTGCTATTATATATAGTATATTCTATATCGCCGGACAGTTTATAGATTGACTAACTATCCAGACAGTATTTCAGATTCAATAATATATAATTATATCTGCGCGATTTCTCGCCGAAGAAAATTCCTATTATCTCAAATTTGTATATCTCTATCAACTAGAGTAGATTCTTGAAGATTTTCTTTTCCGGATTATATATATCTCTTCTGATATAAATATTGCCAAATAGATTTGTGCTGCCGACTAGATAACTCTGAATCGAAATATCAATTTGTATATTTTTGTATCTGGACCCACTGCAGCTGCTGCTGCACAGACTGGATATATTCTGACAATTAGTGATATCTCTGTCCAGGGATATATTGTATAGCACTATGTGGTGCAGAATCTCTATTATAGTTTTTGGAATTGGATTAACTACTCTCAGACTATTATTATATAGATTGATCAAGATAGAAATAGAAATATTGCTTTTATATATATGATCTATACTGGAAAAACTTGATTTATTAAATATCTCTCTCAGCAGTATCTATTCTGTAGAGCGAAGATCCTCAATGTGTATAGATTCGATATATTCAATTATATATTATATAGTGACCGGGAGAAGAATAGAATTATGGCCGGCTATATTTTCGATATCTGGATCCAAAATAAGAAATTTATTCCGGCTCTAATAGCCGATTTTCTTTTTCGACTCCGATAGTTTCTCTAGTATCACTAGACAGTGATTGATACCTATTAGACTACAATTCTTGCTGATAGGGATATAAGAGCGAAGTATAATTGTCAGTGTCATCAATAGATCCGCTATCAATCCCGGGCGGTTCAGGGTCTGTATATCTATATAATAGAGAAACAGCTCTATGTATGGGGATAAGATAGCGGATATCAGAATGTCTGAATATTGGTCTGTATATTCAGTGGCCGGCTGATGGAACAGATTGTCAGTTGTGAGAATTATAAAATACAGCCGAATATTCTCTATTATCGGTTCCAATACTATCTGGACTGTAATATCAATATAGTGATCAACTGCTGGTAGTTGAACAAATCTTGATCTGGTCTTTTTTCGCAGTTTTGACAGAATAGTAATCTTTCTCTCTCTCTTTTATTAGTGATACCGAATCTGAATCTGTCTATTTCTTGAGATCCGGATTCCGGTATTATCTCTCCGGAATTTGATAATTATATCAAATTGTCTATTGTTTTTTTTCTTTGATCTCGAGAAATTCTATATACAATCTTTTTCTGGAATACTGAATCTGGGATACTGAATTCGAATCAAGCTTGATTGTCTCTATAATATTGAATCTTTCTTCAATAGTATTTTTCTCTATATTCAATTTGCCGATTCCCCAGTCAATCACTATATCTTGTATATACTCTTGCGGTATCAATCTTATAGATAGTGTCTAGACTGGATATATTGAGAAAAAGTTTTCTAATATCACAGTATCTATATTTCATTCTATGTATGGCGGTACAAACTGGAATATATTGTAGAATATTGGAAATATAGAGATGGCGGACAATAATCTATTTTTTTTTGCGATGTTGTTGAGTTGAATTCTAGATCCGATCTATTGTCTCGACTTGTAGGAACAGCAACTGTAATATAAGATTCTGTCTCCGAATACCAGATACAGTAGATCCAACCGCCGATCTATCTGATATATTCTAATCTATGGGGATAAATCAAATGGGGGCTTATTTGATTTAGGGTTTTTCTGTTTTCTATAGTAAAAAAAAGTGGAGACAGGGCCTATTTGATTTAAATTTTATCTTCTCTATTTGATTTAAAGATTATGATTATAGAACTCCCAGATTTTGATATATTTTAAATTAGAATTAGTTTTATAATATTGCCAATTTTCAATCCGATCCGAGTATATTCAAAAGTATTTTTTGTAGATCCAAAATGGCCAGATTTTTGATAGGGTAACTGCCACCTGTCTGTTGCCCGCCATAATCAGTCACTATTATCATGACAGCCAACTATTATTATTTGTTTAGCATTTCAGGATTTGTTTTTTTTTGCGGGGATTAGAAATTTCAGAGATAGATTCAGAGATTTCCTATCTGTATTTTATTTGATTTTGAATCTGATCCCAGCAGTATTGAGATTGCTTTATTTTCTGCATTGATTGTATTACTGTTTATATATATATTCCTATATTTGCAGATTCAAAATGGTCTAAATATCTGATGCCTATAATTTATTTATTGTCAATGCCGCATTCTGTGTTTTGATATACTATAAATGCCAATATGCAGTGCGATCAAGCCAGATGAAAATCTATTTAAGCAGTACTATATATTGAGTTGCCGGTTCAGAAGCCCAGTATATCTATAGTATTATCTAGCAATGGGATAATATTGATAAGGAGATCCAGATAGACAATTGGCCCAGCCAGATCAATAAGCCCATTCTCGATTTATCTGTTTATAAAGATAGATTATTGTGCCGGCAATACAAGATATATATATACTGTCAGATCGATACTATGAAAATGTATTGGTTAAAGGTCTATAAATATTGTATATAGCAAGGCTGTGGCCGTCCCATATCTATACAGGCTAGAGTGATCTAGACCGCCATTGATTATTATATCCAGCCTGTATTATGTCAGCGGATATTTGTCCAAGGGCCCGGTTTCCATTATATTTATATAGTGCTGCTGTATAGACAGATAGTGGTTTCCGATTCTGTTTCTGATACAGAGACAATTTGTCAGTTGTTGCAAACTGTGGCCGAGTATTAGCAAGAAGATCAATAGACCCAGAATACCACCATCCAGACCGGCGAATTAGATAAAGCCACGCCATGGTTAAATCGGACCGGATAGATACAATATTTATAGGGGATACTGTGTTAGTCATTGATTGTCAGTATCCAGCGGCTTGATAGTAGTATCGAGAGATCCGAGTGTACAGTATAGATGATTTGGTATACTATAGAGCGATTAGTATATATCAGCCAGGAGATTGCCAAACAATGTGGTTATTTAATGCGGATCGAAATGGTTCACACTATAAAGAATAAGAGTCCGCACTATCTATTGTTGATATATTTAGATACTATAGTCATCAAAAAGTATATAGCTCTATAGCAGTATATTTTGATGTTTTTTGCCCGAATCCAGGTATATTATAGCCTGTGGTGATAAATAGGATTGTAGTCAAATTTGGATATGATATTCAGGCCGGAAATAAAATTAGAGTTTAGTTCACCTCTATCTATATCTATCTATTGCAAGCCAATATCTATACCATTGATTTCTATATACTATCTAGTTATATATTAATGCCAACAGATTGAATATGATTGGATATCTTCTCAATATTCATTTACCGCGGCCCAGCAGCAATATTGGAAGAGAGTATAGTGTTATATAGAAGTCTATATCAGTCAATCCGAGCTAGCCAATAAGGGAGAGCATTTTATACTATTTGAGATTGATTTTATTGAGCAGGTATTATTGGATTTTTGTATTGATTTATTACACCAGAAAATCCGCTATAATAAATACAGATATACTATAGTATATATCACAGCTGTTATTGATTATAGCAAGTTTGGTTGGGCCATTCCGCAGAGTTTCCCCTTCCAGATATCCAGTTTGATCAAAATCATACAGTTTTTGATATTATATAAATTGTTGTGATTAGATCCAAATTCATTAGAGATCCGATATTGATTAGCCGGGCAGAACAACAATCAGTGATTCAAAAGTGATATAATCGAGTTCGACAATATATATATATACAAGAATAAGAGATATAAGAATACACTATCTATATTTACTGCTATACACAATTTTCTGTTGTCCAGCTGTAATAGCATAATTGGGCAATTCATCCAGAAGCAGTGCCACCATTCTATGCATTTATTTGCCAAATGGGTAAAATATTTTATGGATTTGTTTATAATATGCGGCACCAATAGTCCTGTGCAGTGGTAGATGGATTTATATATATACAGCCGGAAGATAGCCATAAATATATCTGTGGAGGACTATATAGGATAGAAGACCGGAGATAAGTTGTTATATAAGTAATTCCATTTCACTATAGGGGATTTCCGCGGATTGGTTTATGGATTGATCTGTTGTATATGGCAGCAGTTAGTTGACCAGTTGATATTTTGTGAGGATCGCTTTGTGTCCGCTATTCTATAGAATAGATTATATAACAATGCCATTTACAGTATCCTGGAATAGAGTTTTTTACAGGATTTATAGATGCGGTGGCCGGTAGCCGGTCCAAATTGGTTAATCCAGTATATATACCAGGAGTCTATATTATAGTGTTGGTTTATCTAGTCCAATAGCGGGGGGTTCTGGATGTCAGCCATTGATTGTTTTTTCCGGGAGATTGCCCGGTTCTGTGAGCAATTGAGTATTGCTGTATATATTTGCGCCAGTCAGCTCAGCTGCGGCCCTGAGTTAATGAATATCCGCCACTGCAACAGTGAGTGAAAGTGCTGCAATATATTTATTGAGGATTATATAGTGATTATTGTCAGTCAATATTATAAAGGATTCTATATCTACAATGATACCAAGATTATTTTCTGATATTTACTCCGGGAGATCAGTGAATTAGTTGTATAGTATTTATAGTTAGTATTATTGTTTGTAAAACAGATAGAATTATACCAATAGTATATCCGGGGGAAACCCGCCGCAGTCGGCTATTGAACCGAATATATATAGTTCTCCGATCCCAATCGCCAGACCGTATAGAGTGATAAATAGTTTAGCCAGATTTTAAAGCGGAAGAGCACTATTGGATTGTATAGCCAATGATTAGGGTTGTAGATATACTATAATATCATTATTGCTATCAGCCGGCGATATTTGCGGCTGAGCAGCTATTTCAAGATCAATATAGAGGAGAAAACTGAGAATATTGACAACAAGAGCTGTATAGATAATAATAGTATATAAATATTTATCGCCGATATTTAGGCCGTGTATTCGGCCAATATTGCGGATATAATATATAGGCGGATAATGATAGAAAATCCCAATAGCACCGCCCGGCACTGCGAGTTATTCCGGGAGTCCAGTCAGGATTGGTATTATTTTTTGGGGTTTGCGTCAATATAGATTCTGCAGAAGCACCAGTCTGCCGGGACAAAATATAGGCTGAATCTATGGGTTATCGAGACAGCCGAGACCTATATTCAGCGATGGTATCAATTATATCAGATCAATATAGCTGAGGTATTCCAGTAGATGATAGACAGCAGTGTTATAGTATTGCGCGGTCCCC
>JADDUG010000109.1:0-12306 GCA_018340795.1 Penicillium steckii
TGTTTTTTGATACTTTTTCTATATTATTTTTAAAAATGAAATTTTTATTATACATTGATTTAATAATTTATCAAAAACATTGATAATTTGAGATTATAAATAATTATTAAATTATTGATAAAATTAATTTATATTGATTACAAAAATATTTTATTTTATCAATAAATTTTATATATATATACATTGATTATTAATTTTTGATAATTATAGAAACTCTTTTATATCAAAATTTGATTGAATTTACAAAAAAGAATAATATTTTTTTTATATATTTCTATATTTATTATATCTACTATATTATTTCATAAATATTTTATAAATAATTTTATATATAGAGAATATAATTATATTGACAAATTTGAATTTTTAACTATCAACATATATAATTAAAAATCTTTCAGCAATCAGCTATTATTCAGAATAGTTTTACAGCTAATAATGTAATATCAATTGATACAGAAAAAATATTTTCCAAATTTAATATCTCTACAAATATCTATACCACCAAACAGCCAGTCAAATAGTAGATCTAGTCAATTTATATCCAAAATCTCCAGGATTATAATTCAACTACAGAAACAAACTTTGATACTCAAAGATCTGCTAAAACAGCAGTCAAATAGTTCTTCAAATCCATCAAAAATTATACTAGATCAGATCATCAAAAACCACTGCATAGCACTATACAATACTGTAACTACTAGTGCAAGAAAACACGAATCTACGCGCAGCGAATAAGAAAGTGGTGAAGTATACACGGTCAACTAAGCAGATACCTTGCGAAAAAGATTTAACCGTCAAAGAGGATCTACAGCTAATTGCGCAGCTAGATTTGCCAGCAGAAGCATCTGCGATAGATTCCCATACACAGGGCGAATTGTCTATTCAGCCAGATCAGCCGGCTACAAGGGCTCCGCCAAGATGCAGTGGATGTAGGGAGATTGACCACAGAATCAATTCATGTAGAAATCACTATATTTAGCCGAATCAATGCATTCTGGTTGAGATATTCTGATTCAAAATTTTCTCAATAGGGGTGGGTGATCAGGTTGACCGTGTGATCGGGTTGGCCGTGGATTATGTTAACGTAATTCCCGGCCGAGCGGTTAATCCATAGCCATTAGATTACTCTATAATCGATAATTTCAACCAACACTCATAAATTTAACTAAACATAACGGTTTTTACATGCATTGATCTTGTGGCCAATCTCCCTACATCCACTATACCTAGGCGGAGCTCTTGTAGCCGACCCAACTGCCTGATTGGGCAGTTCGCTCTGTGTATGCGAATCTACTTGAATAGCAAGCTGTAGATCTTCTTCGACGGTTAAACCCTCTTCGCAGAATATCTGTCTAGTAGACCGATTGCGTTTCTGGTGTTTCTTTTTATTGGCTGTATGATAATCGGTATTCTCCTTTGCTAGTAAAGCACCGCCGTGTAGCGCTAAGATACATTCTTTGATTATCTGATCTAATATCTCTTTTGATGGACTTGGAGGACTATTTGACAAGTTGCTTTAGTAGATCTTTTAGTATTGAAGTTTATTTGAATAGCTGAATAGCGGTTTTGGTGTTTATGGTGTGAATTTGCTAGATCTGCTGTTTGGCCGGCTGCTAGATGGTGATGGAGTTTGTAGTGAGATATTGAGTTTGTTAAGTATTTTCTCAGAATCTAATAGTATTAGATTGTTTGCTGCGAAACTGTTTTTGATAGTAAGATTGGTTGATTGGAAGACTTCTAGCTGTATATACTAATAATTATCTAAAAAATCAAATTTATCGATATAATTATATTTCACACAGATATAATTGTTTACAAAACGGCTATATATATATTTAAATACTGCAAAACAGTCAATATCTAATAGTTGTAATAGATAGAATAAATATACTGGCATACAGAGTGATATAATATTGTTTTCAATACAGATTTGATCAAATTGAAATATAAAATGATTTCTATAGCTATCAAGAATTAACAAACTGAAATCAATTTTGTATATATAAATTTGTATATAGAATAAAATTTTTTTTTAGCCAGTGTAGACCAATTTTATCAGTAGTCCAATCATTATTTAAGATTTCAAATCGCCAGTCTTTTGATAGTTTATCAAATCCATCAGTCTGGACAATCTTATTTTTAAAGATTATATATAGTAATAATAAATAGCTATCTGCACAAATTGCTTCAATCATAGTAACCCATTCACGATTTTCTGGCTGAAGAAGAGATCTCTAACTATAGTATTCAGCGCATATAATAATTTTCTGATTTGCAATAAAATCCATTGCAAATCCTGTCTCATCAAAATTGTAGATATTCTTTGGTTATATACTATTTTCGTCAATCGCATTTTGTATAGTCGCAAATCACTGCCGAATTGATTTCGGATCTTCATTTAAAGTTTTTTGGTAATTATATCTTCGCAAAAAATATATACAAAGTTCAGGACAACAGTTGATGAAGATCGATAGCCAATTCTTTTCAACAGTAGATAGAGAATAGCTACCGCGCGCAGCAAGAAGAATATTAGCCATTTCTCTCACAGTTGCTGATCTAGACGCTGCTCCATATATATCTATAGAGATTATCCATTCAGCAAATGAATTCTCTTCGAATTGGGTCAATTTATAGCCATTTGGATATATATCAGCGCATGAAACCCGGCCATGAAAATGTGTATATAGTGTAGTGTAGAGGATTTTGTATAGTTTAGCAGCTGCATAAATAGATTTGATCCGGTCATTTTTGATATTGTTAAGGGCCAATAGGATTTTACTCTCTTAATTGGTAGATTTCGGCGAAGATCCAGTGCAAATTGATGGCATAGTAGATAATTGAATAAGAAGAGATGGGATAAAGACGCGATTTTAGATGGGGTTAACCACTCGGCCGGAAATTATATTATTAACTTATTTGTATCAATTAGTAATCAAAAAATTGAAAAAATACTAGACTGATATAATTTTCAGAATATATATATTCTATTCTCAAATTTTACTAAATAGATTTTTCTGCTATATATCCATCTATAGTATACCAACAATAGTAGACTGGTATAACTTCAGTATGGTAAAACTATTCTGGTAATTTCTCTATCTGATTAATTGTATTGATGTAAATAGATACTAAATAGAGATTCCGATAGCAATTCAACCTATTGTTTGTAGAACAAATATATAAAGAAATATGCAATATATATACTATATTTTGTTGTCTATATATTTTTTACTAAAGATATTATCGGTATAGTATAATATTCTTATATTCCCGGATTGCTATTTATAGGGAATATATTTTTTTCTATAGATATCTATATTGTAGATTAGTACAACCGGTATAAATTCTATCTTGGTACTTGTTTTAGAATATATTTTATGAAACTACTGGTCGATCGGTTTGTTAGAAAAATCTTTTTTTTTTTTTTTTTTTTTTTTTTTTTTTTTTTTTTTTTTTTTTTTTTTTTTTTTTTTTTTTTTTTTTTTTTTTTTTTTTTTTTTTTTTTTTTTTTTTTTTTTTTTTTGTGGAATAGAGAATTTCAAAAGATTTTGTAATCTCAATAAATATCTCTACCAACCAAAACAAAATTTACAGCTATTGTCAATAGAACAGTAAATAAAATAAATATATTAGCCAGAAAAATTTATAAAGAATAATGAAAATTCTAAATTTTGTTGTGGAGAAAGAGAATACTGCATTATATAACTATTTCTTGATATATATATATATATATATATTTCTTAGCCGCTCTGTAAATTCTGCTGTCAATCTGGGGATTAGTTCTGGCAAATATAAGCGAAATTCTATTATTATTATTATTCTTCTTCCCCTTCTTCTTATTACTATTATATTACAATTTGAACTATTGGCAATATAAACTACCGAAAGATTTTTATCTAGCATCAGCAAGTATTGGAAATCTATTGAAACTGTTTCCAAATAAAAATAATATGTTTTCTTTTATCGGTTTTGTATAAAAAATAGTTGTGAATACACTATTTTCATCGGAAATATTGTTTAGCAACACTGATTAGTATATTTATTAATAGAGAATTAGTATTAGAATTGTCAAAACTTTTTACTATTATCATTTTTTTATTGTTGGATAATACTATAGTAAATTCTTTCCAATATTCTGATAGTAAATCTAAACTTGTTGAAAAAAATCAATACTTTTATTATAGTTCTTTCTATTTTTAACAATATAAAGATTTCTACTGACTATATTCCTTTTTAATAATATATATTTTCGACTATTAATCTAGAAAGTATAAAATATCTAGTTTGTACTATATATTCTATCACTAACTACTATCGATATTCAGTTTCGAAAATGGATCTAAAAATCTTTGTTTATAGTATCTCTGCCATTTTTTACAGAGAATAATCGGATAGTATTGAAACAGAAATTGAAAAAAATTCGACATAGTGAATACTGTTTATTTATACAGAATAATTACTAAATATAAAACTAAGAAAATCTCTAGATTCTGAAATTAGTTGCAGAATTTAACAATATCTATACTATATAGCAGACAAATCTATTGATTTTATTTGTAAAAGTCACTGTATACTTCATATCGATATCTAATAAATAGTACTATAATATATTATAAATATTGATTACTGCTATATCAGCTGTGGATATTATATCAATAATATCAAATTGTTTCACCCAGCCAATCAATAAAATCTTCTCTATATTATTTGGATATATATAGTCTATATAGTATATATAGCGAAAAGAAAACGGCTGTCATATATCGGACATTGAGACAGAAATATATTGAATTGATATATTATTACTTTGATATTAGATATTTAATCTGTCCAGCAGCTAGACAGACTGTTTGAATATATTGTTAGATAGTTTGATATTGAATAGATATTGTTGTTGTAGACTAATTGATATAATTTAAATATATATATATATATATATTAATACCGAATTGTATTGAAGTTAGACTGATCTATATTCAATAGTCATGGATCAGTTTTAGATATCAGATATCCATATATCCTCTATGGTGACTGTTACAACAAATTTTTATAATTGTAAATAGTTTAGCAGTTTATAATAATTTCAATAATATTTTAATTACAATTACTGTATATATACAACTTAAATTTACCAAGAATACTAAAATTATGTTTTCTATATACAATTTTGCAAATATAGCAATACTTACGATAAATAAAGTTCTATATTTGCTAAATATATAGTATATTTCGTTTACAACTATAAAACAAAAGTTCTATTCCTTATCAGTATAGTAGACTAGCGAATTTCCTTCAATCTATAATAACTTTTGCAATATTATTTTTTTTCTAATACCAAATTCTCAATTATAGATAACAGTATATATTTTTCTAACATTTTCTTTCTACTATCTATATAGTAGTATTCCATTATATTATTTCAATTTAAATATCTATTTATATCTATTTACAGATCTATATTGTTCCTATCAGTCCAATCGAATAAAATATTTTTATTAGCTTTTTTTGTCTCGAATTATTTAGGACTGAAACAAAAGATATTCCGATAACTAAGTCAATTTGGATAACAAAACCAATATTACAGATCACTTCTTTTTATCAGAACTATCGAAGAGAATATCTATCTCGAGATTCTATACCGAATTATCAGAATCTATATATATTGTTATTATAATAGTAGATATATATAGCAAAAGTAAATCTGAAGTTGTCTGTATTTTCATTAAAAATTGCAAAATTGTTCAGAGAATCTGTGACTGATTTTATTAACAAAACAAAACTAAATTATATTTTTGGAATTATTGTTTTATCAAATATAGTAATCGAATTAAATACTATATTTATTTGTTGATATATCAATATATTGAAGTTGGATAGTATTTTTAGATTATATATTAAAGTCTTTAAAATCAATAATTCAACAAATTCTGTATATTTTCAAGATTAAAAAATAGAAATTTAAAAAAATTTCTAAAACTATTTGATATTTTTTAATCTATAGTAATTTATAATTCAATAATACAAATTCAATAATCTAGATCAATTAATATTTTTGATAAATATTTAATTCAATATTGCTCAAATAATTAATTCCGATATATTTTTTGTCTATATTTAGAAATCTATTGAACTGGTTTAATTTATATAGAATTATACAGCAGAAATATAATTTAAATAATTCAGAAAACAATCTGATTCAATAATCAATCAGATCTTATTATATTTTTCTGATCTCAATATAATTGAATTCTATTGAAAATTTTAAAAAATAGATATTCTATATACAATCTTCTCTATATTTCTATAATTAATTCAAACTGATCTGAACTGAATTTCAATTAATATTGAAAACAGTTTAGTGAAATATTTCTCAGAATACAATAGACAATCTGATGCAGTTCTTTCTCTGTAGAATTAAGACAGTACAAACAGTATAAGAATATTTTATCCAATATTGATAGTTAATCTGTTTATATATATATATATATATATATATATATATATATATATATATATATATATATATATATATATATATATATATATATATATATATATATATATATATATATTTATAATATATTACAAAATAATTATATATTCTCAATATAAATTTGTTAATGTTTGTGGTATTTGACTATATATTTTGGTAAGATAGATATGGCAGGCCGGATGCCCCCAGACTTTGAATCTGAATATATATAATAAGTCTCTCTGAGAATAACTTTAGTCAATCGATAGCAATAAAATTTATAGATCAAAATTCCATTCTATCTGCCCGGACTAAATTTCATGACATATATATCTCTATTCTCAATATCAATACTAGATTGATTATTTTTTATTTCACAGATTAACAATTGTAAACAATAATAAAATCTCAATATATATTTTCGGTTGAAAATTCAAAAAAGTCCAGATATACTACTAGAGTGAATCCATGAATATATTCTCTACTATATTTGGAAACCAATTCTATATAGTTTTAGAGAGTTTTTTGTAGATCTGTAGAAAAAATATAATAATTTATATCTGATATTTGTTAACAAATTGTTTAGTCTGGTAGTCTGTCAAACACTATAGTCATAATTCTATATCTTTATAGATAGATCTTCCGATATTTATAATATATATAGACAAAATTTACTTTAGTCTCCGAAATACAGTTTTCGATATAATATATTACAAAATTATATTTAAAACAATTTTTCACTATCTCAGAGATCAACAGCTATCTATCTATATACTATATATAATAATATTTGCAGTATTAATAAATCAATTATGATAAATAATTTCAATACATATTCTTTGTTATAATCTGAAGATAGATTTAGTAATTTTAATCAATAATAATATCAATTATCTGATCAGTTAAATAAAGAATTATAGATTTGAGTCAATAAAAAAATATAATATAGTTATATGTAATAATTAGATACCTACCTCACTATCAGATTAATTTCTTTCTTGATTTATTTTTAATATTTTCTTGTTTGAAATTCAATATATATAGTACATTATCAAATATTATTTATAGTATATAGATTATATCACTGTTTTTACTGAAATTAGCTCTGTTCAAGAGTAGAAAAAACTTTTATTTTAGTATTTTTTACTATTAAATAAAAATTGATATACTGGAAAAACTAAAATTTTGTCGATCTACTATACAAAGAAGTTATTGCTAGATTTTCCAAATTCTCCAGATTCTTTTTACTTTTATATTCTGGGCTAAAGCTATACTATTATTGATATTATTATTTGGTTTTTCAGAATACTGTCGAAAAATACTTTTCCAAAACTATATATATACTGTATTCAAAATCTATAAATTTCTAGTTTTTCTACTCTTGAAATATAAAATATAGTTGGACCTATAATATCTATACAATAGAGAGAAATAGAAAGCATTTTTGTATATTACATTAGTGTATATATCAATTTAGAATATTGGATATAATATAAATATATACCAAAAAGCTAATCAATGTTAAATTTTCAAGAAATTTTCTAAAACTATTCTCGAATAAACTATTCTCGAATAAAACAATACTTTTTCTATAAAATCTAGAATAACTAAATTATAAATAAAAACTTGTCTCAAAAGAACTATATTTCCACACAAAACTGTTTTGATTGATATCAGATATATATCTAAACAATATCAGTATCTATCAAAATCTCGAAAACTGTTTATAATTCTATTTTTGTACTATTCTTTAAATTTATATACTGGAAACAAAATTCTATATTATCTCTCAATCAGATAATATATTTAAATCTATTTCCAAATATACTACAATATTGATTATTCCTTTCTTCATTCCATTGTTTAATACTGTGTAAAATATATATACAATTTTTATTGCTTTTATATCTTAATTATTATCATCTTATACAAATTGAAATAGTAGATTATACTATAT
Organism: Penicillium steckii; assembly: GCA_018340795.1. Classification (NCBI taxonomy): domain Eukaryota; kingdom Fungi; phylum Ascomycota; class Eurotiomycetes; order Eurotiales; family Aspergillaceae; genus Penicillium; species Penicillium steckii. The sequence continues at coordinate 8,433 of JADDUG010000109.1, forward strand.
TCAAAATTTTCTTTCTAATCTAGCTATTTTCTATATTAGAAAAACTCAAATCTGTAAAAATATCAGTACTTCGGTATATAAACCAATCAAATCTTACTATAGTAGTAGAAATATTCTGTTGAAATTGTATATTGTGTTGAATCTTGGAGCACCAATATCTGATAGAATATAGGACAAGAGCCAGAGTACAAACTAAAACCATTGAGAATATAATATTGTAATATAGAAAAATTTGGGGGTAATAAACTACTTCCTATTGAATTACTTATTTTTTATATTTGTAATAACAGAACTAACTCTGATATTTTCTGATTTATATTAGATAAATATATATATTACTATATATATAGCAGACAATATTCTTAATTAATTATTGTCTTTGGCAAAATGAAGTTTTTTTATTCTATATTTTGGCAAATTTAATCGATAGATCGATATAGTAAACTAATCTACCTATCTTTTCTTAATGAATAGTTGAATATAGTAATATATAGATATTTAATTCAAAAATTCTATATCCATTATTTTCGCACAAAAATATTTTATTGATTCATAAACTATAATATATTGTATCAGAAAATCGTCGGAAATAGAAACAATACTATGATTTTTTAGATACAGTATCAGTATTTTTTTAGTAAATCATAGATAATTTCCGAAATATATAAATATTTTATCGTTTATTTAATCTATAAGTATTGCTCTATATTGATTTATTCAAAAAGAAATTTATATTTATACTTGTTTCGTAAAAAAGTATTGAAATATATTAAATTTTGCAATGTCTCTATAGTAAATTTCTTTATTGTTTTTAATATTTCAAATAAAATTGAGATAGTATTAGAATACAATTATTTAATTTGTAGTTTCTAAAATGATATAGATATAATAAAATATATAAGACAATGGTAATTCCGAAATCAAGATAAATATTGCTACTTTTATCAATTTAGAAATCAACAATAATAGTTAGGAATAGTAGTAAATTATTCGGTCTATTTCACTAAATAATAGAAAATTTATTCTGTCTTTATAGCTAGCTATGTATTATATTATATAGATTTTCCTATCATAAAATATTATAGTTGTTTATCAAGTATATCGACTATCTATATTCTGGAAATATTGAATTCTGGATTTCTTGAATTTCTCAATAGTTCAATATATTTGACAATATCTATATCAACAAAATAGAAATAATCAACTGAAATAATATATTTTCTCCGAAAATTCTGGTAATTGTTCACTATATGTATTTATATAAATTAAGAAATAAAAAATAGAATAAATAGTAACAAAAAATTGATATTTCTATTTACAATTCTGATATCTATATATACTATACTGTATTTATATAATTTATCAAATAGATTTTTATATTATATATTTATCTACAATATAACAATAATAGTATATTAATACAAATATAGTTTGATAAAATTGTTTTTGCAGTTTATATATCTATATTTCTTCAATAGAGATATAACTATTTAAAAGAAATTTCGATAAGGATTCGATTTGTTTATTCTGCAACAACAATAAATAGAATATACAATTTAGTTATTTTATTATCTATATTATAGTTTCGATTTCAACAAATCAAAATTCTTCTAGTGTATAATTTACAAAGTTCGATTTCATTATCAGAATAATCCAATTTATACCGAATATATATTTATCCTATCAATATAATATCTATTTATTCTATTGTCTATAATCTTTGTAGAATATATTTTAAATATAGTATGATTTTTTCAAATCCGGACTACTATTTTTATTGAATCTATATTTTTGTATAGATATCTGTATTTTAGATCAGTCCAATTGTTATAATTTCTGCTTTAGTATTTGTTTGATTTATTGTGATATAATTTTGTAATCTAGAATGTAAATATTCATCGATCGAAAGTGATTCTGTCATCAAATGTTAGTACAAACTTTAGTAAGCAAATTTTTATGACAATTGTGTATAAAAAAAAGCCAGACTAATTGATATACAAATAACGGATATTGGAGATAGCAAAAATTGTTGCAGAAACGAATACTGGATTGTATAATTTCTTTTGATATTTATATACTTATATAATGGTAAATCTCTAAACTCTTTTACAGTTCTATTGTCAAACTGGGATTAGCTCTGACAAATACGAATAAGATTTCTTTATTATTATTGTCAACTATTTGATACAGTATTCTCATTTTTATCAATTATATATTTCTCAAACTGTTTTCCAAATTGTTCTAAAAATATTACTATTCATTTAATCTGTCAGTATTATTATATTGAAATATCACTTTATATTTATATCTATTTTCTAGTTAAAATCCATTATAGAAATCTATCAAATCAAATTCAATCTTGATATCTATATTTAACAGGAATTTCTGCAATATTAGTGTAGTACTATAATATTTAAAAATTCATATTAAAAGCTAAAATTTCAAATAATATCTATAACATATATTATTTTTACAATATTTTTATAATAGATTCTTTTTGCTATATAAACAATTTCGAGCAAGATCCAGAAAATACTAGAATCTAATTAATCTATCTATAATTATTACAATAATACAAATACAGTAGTAATCTACACCAATAACAGTAATTTTGAGCCCGAAATAACTATACTAAAAGTTATTAGTCTAGAAATCCCTAGTAAACAGCTAGAAACAATAATTTTTTATTTTTATTTATATACAGAATATTATTATATTATCTTTAAATATATATCTATATCTATACAGAAATAATACTATCATTTGTAGTTTAAATAGAATATTAAAATTATTTTGTATAAATTTTCCGGCCAAAATTTATTCTAAATAGTTATTAAATATATCAACTATCTATTGAATTCCTAAGTACTCTAGTATAACATAATCCATAGACAAGTCGGCCACCTAATACAGTCGCGTCCTCTATATAATCTTCTACTATTTTCAACTATTTGTCATACTATTAATTCGATCTCAAAAGGCTCAAAAATCTGTTGAACAAGAGAGTAGAATTCTATTAGCTGTCAAATCTATAAAAAATAAGAAAATCTTCTCTATTCGTGAAGCTATATACTGTTTTGATGTACTATGCGCTACTCTCCAGAATCGACTATGCGGTTATCAATTTTGATATAAAATATGCGCAAATAGTTATGAATTGATTTAATATAAAAAAGAATTATTTATTGAATAGATATTGTCTATGAATCTATATAAAAATCCTTTCCGGCCAAATATAGTTAAAAATATAGTTAATTTGCTATTTATAAGCTGTAAAACAATTTCTTCTCTGATTATTAGTATTAATTGAATCTCAATTTTTATTAAATATTATAAAGATATAATTGCAGATTGATTTAGCTATTGATATAACTATCAGAAAGTATAATATAAAAATCTGATTATAATTCAGAAGTAGTTCAATAATATATAATATATAGTAATTTAATATAATATTATTGATAAAGATATTCTCAATTTTGATAAAGTAAACTTTGCAATATATTTTATTGCAATTGCAGAGATTATTATTTATATAGAATATTATAAAAAGAGATCAATACTATAATCAGAAAATTATAANNNAAATAAATAACTATAATTAAATCAATCTGTACTCAAAAATAGATATTTTTAATATATATTATCTTTAAAGACAAAATCTTTATTGAATTGTGATTTAATAATTTTCTAGATAGTTGAAAAATCAACAAAAACAAAGATAGATAGACTTAATAATATTAGTCTTAATTGACTAAAAAATTATTTTTATTCTATATATTTATAGTTGATCAAAGAATAAATATAGACTATTTATTTTTGATAATTATAATAAATATTTAATAATTCAATTTAATCAGATTTGCAAAGAATA
>JADDUG010000011.1:0-88683 GCA_018340795.1 Penicillium steckii
ATCTCAGAGTATAGAAATTAATAATATATTTATAAATTTTTATAGAATAATTGCTATAGAAAATTCAGATCAGAAAAATAATATAATTATCTATAAAAAATTGAATTGTACTCAATTTATATTTTCTAGAATTGTATTAATTGCAATAACAGTCAAAAATATTTTATATAAAAAAATTTCAGAAAAACTAAAAGATTTTGTTATTCAATTATAGTTTGAAGATATTACAATTTGCAAACAAAAAATTGTATTATCAGAAAACAAATATAAAAAGAAATATTACAATATAAATTCAAAAGAATTGTTCTATTATATTAATAGATTATATCTGAATATTATATTATATATATTATATAATACTATAGTATAGTATATCGGCTATAGTATTCACTACAACTACCGATGATGATATCATTACTTGCCACTATGTGGCAATTCAGGTCAAATGACCATTCTATTCACTATCATCAAATTAATATAAATAGGGCCATCACCCCTCGGCCTAGATGATCAGAACCATCTTCTCTATTTTATTTCAATCTTAACAATTTGAAAATTTCCTATTTGGGACTACTCCCCTCTGCTATTAAGACTATTAGTCATCCCTACTACTAGTCTTNAAAAGAACAGAAAATCAATTCAATTACTTAGTAGAATATACGGAGAGACTGATTCTTGAAGAATCTTCAAGCAATCAGAATAATATAAGCAAAGTCATTCAATCTTTTTCTTATATATCTTCTTCGAGAAAAAAGCAGTGTCGAATTGGATTCGAAGTGTGAAGATCCGTAGCTTCACCAATAGAGATAAACTCTATAGCTTCACTGTATCATTCTTCAGATCCTTTGTCAGGGATCCTGTGACAATAACAAATCTAGATCAAAATCTTTATAAATTTTATTATCAGTTTATCAATAGCAAAAAAACTCCAAAACAAACTATCTAATAATAACAGATAGATTTATAAAGAATATTATTTTTATTGAAATAAATTTTATTATATCGAATATAATTACTAATATATTTCTATATTGTAACGGGTAGGTTCTATTGTTTGGGTTTATAGATTACCACTCGGCCAAAAGAGACCACAATATCGAAGCGAGAGCTTCGATATTCGCAAACTACATATATATAAGGTATAGGTAATGCACAAGTATATTCGACACAGGATTTTCCTGTGACAAAATGAGCCGGTCTTTCAAAAATTCCGCTCATGAGCCGCTCATTGCCCAGGTCTACTCGAAACAATATCTAGAAAAATTATATTCTGAGATGAACTTTTGATGTTCGAAGAATAGGTAAGAACTTCTTTTGGTACGGAATGTCCTTGAGGATCAATGTATCCACTATCATTGCCAAAGATAATTATCATCAACATTATTACTGTTTACGGGGGCTCTGATCTTCTTTCCGAAGTAGAATAAAAGAAAATCTTCGACGAGAATGATCTGTCAATCCGGTTAAATCTTATCCCTCGGCTCTGTATTAGAAATCCACTTGTTTTGTGGTTCAAGGATCTGTCTACAGCTCATGAAAGTCATTAGAGATTCAAATCCAGTGTCTTATTATGAGAATATCTATCTCTACTCAGAAAATGACCACGCCAGTTCAAGTTTGCGCAGAAAGTTCAAGATCCATGAAAAAGATAGTCCAAATAATATCATATATATTCGCACGCCGGTCCCTTGTTACTTCGATCTTATCTTATTTCTTTCTATACTACAATATATTCTAATTCCCGAGGTACTAATAGCTACTTGTTATATAAAATTTGAGACTTATCAAAAAATCAACCCTAAAGATATCGAGGAGTGAACTAATCCAGCCAGATACTAGCTGGGGTGAAGAATTTGCAAAAGCTCGTGAAGCAGTATAGTATTATGTTGAGTCTTTCATGAAATATTAGTTATGGAGGTAACATTATAATGCTAATCATCAGGATACTCGTCTCTCATATTACTAACAAATACTCGCTCTGTACTGTCCCATCTTTTGAAATGCTTACCCGCAATACTCGTCAGACCTGATGGTAGATCCTCGAATTCAGGCAGAATGAGCTGTATATTTTCCTCGGCGACATATCGAACACTTCGATCTTCCACTAGGACATGGTAAAAGCTCTGGTGACGGCCAGCCTGTAACCGATCGATACCCATTCGTCTCATCCACTGCTCTCCAGTTTTGCATTCCGAATCCCACCCGGTGATAATAGCTCGGTAGTTATAGCGGCGATGCTTGAAGACCTGTCCCACTTTGTACTGAACATTCCTGGTTTCTTCGGCCCGACGGTGAATCTGCTTGGGAATTTCATCCACGGCTCTCATAACGTGAAGACGCTCGAGTATATGTTCGTGCTCCAAAAGACCATCGAAAAGAGGCGCAATATATTGCTCCACCAAGAATATATCAGAAGGGAAATCAGTCGCAAACAGCTCCATCAATATTGATAATTGGGGCACTAGATCTATCGGCCTCGAATCAGCCGACAGTAGCATTGTTGACCATGAAGCCGCATATTTTGCGCTCACATCGTCCACCGAACCAGAGTAGATTGAGTTTTCAATATTTCTGCCACATCTCAGGACAACCTCGCGGGGACGAGATTCGCCAAGGAACACATTCCGTTCTCTCTCTGGTGCGCCAAAAAATATTAGTTGTTCTCGCAGGTCCGAAACTGGTGTCTCTCTCGCCCCTCGGAAGGGATCAAGATACATAGGCAGACCCGGCTCTACGCCGGGTGTGTGATTTCCGTCCATATCAAAACCAGACTGCGGATAAATAATGACATGGACATGAAATGGGAATCCGCAAGGTCGTGCATCGAGTCCAAGTTGCTTGGCAACGTAACAATATATAGCCGCCGATATCAATGGCAAGGAGTTATGCTCTGAACTGTCCAAAGCGATACCCAGGAAATTGTGTTCCAGGCAATGGTACTCACGGCCTGGTTCAATGCCCGTAAGTCTATTAGCTCGCAGCCAGGACGCCAGTTCCAAAGCTTTTTCACGAGGAGTGAGATTGTTATGGTCTGGATGAGAGGCAGTGAATTGATGTACCACCCGGGTCATGGCTAGCTCGAGCTATATCGCTAAGGTCAGTAAAAGGAAATGGACCATCTTTTTTTCTCATAGACAGGACGCACCTCGTCAAAATCCCCGTATCCGCTCTCCGGGATGAAAAGATCAAATGCACCCAAGGCACGTTCAAGAGGAACTGATTCACCACGCCTCAATCTATCCCATTCCGGTACGGCGATACTTCGGTGAAGACAAGTCAAAAGAGCATTGGCATAATATCTATCATGATAAGGTGTAAGGGCGTGGAATAAACCAGTGATGATAAGATTTTCTTCAAACAATACCTTCTTGCAAGATGGTCATGTCCCTCCTGTACTTGAATATTCCGCAACAATGTATCTTTTGCATCGTAACCAAACCCAATCACGCTTCTAAATTTCTCGATCCGTCCTGCTTGTCTGGCGAGAATACTATCAAGAAGCTCCGCAACAGTACCATCAATCTCATATCTCAATATAAACAGCGCTTTCCAATCCACAGATGATGCCGGAAGTAGAACTTTGTGTGAAATATTATGCTTGCGATCCCAAAACCTGTAGTATGTCCGACAATAATGCCGCCATAGCAAAGGTTCCCTTGTCACATCTCCGAATCGGCGACTGGTTTGTTGAAGAGCTGCTGCAGAGCGAGGATCGGAATGGCTTAATATCGAGTGAAGGATCTCTTCCGGCAGATGACTGAGTGATAGAATCATCCCTGTGAAAAATCGCGGAAGACCGCGAATGGGGTTGGAGAGAATAGAGCCCCGCTATTAGGTGCTTCCACGACGATATTCGATGAAGAAGGAGCTGAGGTCGATCCAGAGTGTACTTGGACAGAAATGTATAATCCTTTTCTCAAGCTGTGTCTTGTTATCAATCATCGGTGAGCAAAATCAACGCCAGCGTTGGAGCTCTTTTCGGGGATGATTTCGTTTCGTCACCGCGCGGAGAGGAAAGAAACGAGAAGGCGGGGAACAAACGCCAAGCATTTTTTTCCTCCGCATCAACGCGTCTTTTTTTTCTCTCAACTTCTTTTTATTCCCACATGGACAAGAAAGAGAGAAAGAAGGTGGGATAACAGGGTTGAGAATTGAGTCTGTTTGTTTCTGGAGGATGAAGTGAAGAATACTTTTGTTCTCTACAATTTGATCTTGAGAATTTTCTCTACGATCTTCATTCTTCGACATGGGTCAATCCCAGTCAAAATCAGGCTCAAACAGCCAGGAGCAACAAAGTGAACGAAAGACCGACTATTACGAACTTTTAGGTCTATCAAGGACAGCAACTGATGATGAGTAAGCTAGTGATCTGTTTGATCCCTTACCACGTGTGTGCATGGAACAGAGCGTGTGTATGTCTGACATTCTGCAGGATTAAAAAAGCATACAGAAAAAAGGCTCTTGAACTACACCCAGATCGAAATTATGGCAACGTTGACGAAGCCACCCGACTCTTCGCCGAAGTTCAATCTGCCTATGAAGTTCTAGCTGATCCTCAAGAGCGAGCTTGGTACGATTCTCATAGCGACGCATTTCTAGGGACTACCGATGGCTCGGAGGGGGCCCAACATTCCTATAATATACGAATTACGACGGCAGAGGATGTTCTCAAGGTCTTTTCGAAATTCAGTCCTCGGATGGAATTTTCCGATTCGTCGTCGGGTTTTTATGGTGGTCTTCAGGAACAGTTCACACAGTTGGCTCTTGAGGAACGATTAGCTTGCGAGTGGGAGAATCAAGAGGTGGTGGATTTCCCACCCTTTGGATCTAAAGACAGTGATTTCGAGATGGTTGTGCGTCCATTCTACGCGGTATGGAGTGGGTTCTCTACCAGAAAGTCGTTCGCATGGAAGGATACCTACAGGTTATCCGAAGCACCTGATCGTCGAGTCCGACGACTTATGGAAAAGGAAAATAGGCGTCTTCGAGAAGAAGCAATTCGAGGTTTCAATGATGCAGTTCGGTCTTTGGTAGCATTTATCAAAAAGCGTGACCCTCGATACCAGGCAAATGCCCTGAATGAAGCTCAGCGCCAGGAGTCTCTTCGTCAGTCAGTGGCAGCTCAACAAGCTAGGTCACGAGCTATGAACAACGCAAAGATGCGCGAGCATGTTCTTCCAGAATGGGCGAGGTCCGAGGAAGTTGCAGCTAGCGATGAAGAGAGTTCCGCAAGTGAAGTCGAGAGTTTCGAATGTGTGGCTTGTCATAAGAGTTTCAAAAGTCAAAATCAATATGATGCTCATGAAAAAAGCAAAAAACACATTAAAGCTGTGAAAAAATTATGTCGAGAAATGCGCTTGGAGGATGTCGAGCTTGATTTAGATTCTCCAGCTGCACAAGATACTCCCGATCCCCTCGATGAGGAATCTACCCCGGATCTACCAGCGGATGAAGACGTTGATATCGATATTGACACCGAAGAGGCTAGCAAGCCCCAGCACATCCAATCTCCCGAGGCTTCTGACTCAGACGAAGATACCAAAGTCACTCCACCTGAGCAAGAGATATCTGATTCAGACGACCATGATGACGATTATGCAACAAGGGAATCAGTCGAAACCAGACTCGGCTCGGACTTCAGTCCTAGACAGGATCCCATCACACCATTAAGCGAACAGCTATCTTCTACAACCCTCGAAGAGAAACCAGAGGCACCTCCAATTGGAAAGGCCAAACAAAAGCGAGCCAAGAAGGAAGCTAAAGCTCAAAACGCCAGTCAATCGGGTTCGGTTTGTTCAGGATGCAATGCCAACTTCCCTTCAAAGACGAAGTTATTCGCCCATCTCCAGGGGAACCCAAGTCATGCCCAATTAAAATCGACTAAAAAAGGTCGACGATAGAGGATTCCAGCAGTCGTCTGTGTTTCCAAGTCGTCTCTACTTTATGTGTCTCCGATATCCCATTACGCATTTACATTTCCAATAGAATCTACTATATGATATCCAACGAATCAACCAGTGAACAGAATAGACATGTTTCAATGGATTCAATATCTCGATTGAATTGTTACTTCACTCTAATTCTAGATGCAGTAGAACAAGGAGCCTATCCAAGACCCGCTCGGGAATTCTTCACCACATGCGCAACAGGCTGAAGAATACCCTTGTTATTAGAAGCACCAAGGGCCGTCCCACTACTCCATCCCATCTTCTCCAACATCGCACGACCACGATTCCCAGCTCCAATCTCCGGTGCAGATGCACCAACAACTTCACCATCCATGTAAGAAACACCCGCAGTAACACCACCACCACCACTTCTCGATTTGGTTTTCGGTCTTGACCCGTCCGGTCCCCATGACTGGAATAAGCGACGGTTCAACTTCCTTCCAGAGAGTAGAGAATCAACCTTGGAGATAGTTTTGCGCGTGTATCCAGGGGTACGAGAAGTCTTGATAAGAATAGGGAATCGATTGAGACCATTTCCTCGAGACTGGGATTTGAGGTTGACGATATTCGCCAGCTCGTGAATTGTTTTGCGGCGGTTTTTCGTCATGGGAGGGAGGGAAAGACTGCAGTAGAATGCGATAGTTAGCAAGACTGTCGTGTAAATGAGAAAGAAACCAATAGGAAGGCAGATATGACATACGTTGACTTTGAAGACATGAGGAACGCTCGGAGCTCTGTCATCAACTCCTCCATGTTCATTCCCTTCGAATATCTTGCCCTCAGATCCGCATTCTCAGGATCTTTACCGAGAAGACCCTGAGAACGAAGTTCTTCTCTCTCCTTCTTCTTTTCTTTCTTCTTCTTGCGATCGGTTTGCCAGACGTCTTGCAAGTGTTCCAGTTCGCTGTCAGAGAGCATCCAATCCATGTCCAGAGCAGGTGGTTTCTTGCCCCTGCCTGATTTCATGAGACTCGGTCGATTGAAATCCATAATATCAAACCCATAGTACGGATCGTCATCAATTGCATCCGCAAAGGCAGATGCAGACGGGAAAGCACCTTTTCCAGCTCGGCCCTTTTTCTTCTTGTGACTGGAAGCATATTCAAGGGCTAGTTGTTCAAGGAGATCAGTATCCAGATCATCCTCATCCTCGTCATCTTCGTCAGATCCCATATCCGATGTGCCGGGGGTCGCGAGTTCGATATCTTCCTTGTCGGATGTGGCAGATGGATCAGGTTTGGTGTCGAGGTACATTTTCGCTAAAACTAGTACATCCATGTTAGGAAGATCACTTCAATATAAAATGACTCGTTGCTTACCATCGATCGAATCTTCAACTCCAATCTCGTCATTATCTTCCCCAGACGATGATCCAGAATTCACCATAACATCACTAACACCAGCACCGCCCTCAATCTCGGCTTGAGCCCGATCATCCTCTTCTTCTTCCTCGATGAGATACTCTTGATCCATGTTGGCAATATAATCCGCTATCATGTCATCATTCTCAGGCGACCATTGATGTCTCTTCCGTTGGGGTGGTTTGCGATGATTGTGGGTTGGGTGTGACTGTTGTGTCCGCAGCGTAAGCTCTTCTGTCCGGTGTACAGGCCCGGGCTCTGGAATTTTCTGGACAATATGGACCTCGGTTTCATCAATTACGATGGGCTTGGATGCATTGCGACCAGTGAAGACAACTTCATCTTCGCTGGTCTCATCCGACTGGTCGGGATCCGGTATCGTAGGATCAGGTAGACCGGTATCAGGCACGCTCTCCCCGACTGTGTCAATCACGAAAAGCAGCGGTTCCTCTTGCACTTCTGTGTCCTTCTCCTCTGTATCTATCTGGGGTGACTGCTGCTGCCGCTCTCCTTCACCCTCCGTCGTGCGATCAGGTTGTGATTCTGCCGGGTTTTCGACCGAAGAAGGACCGTCTTGCTCGACATTCTCGAATTCGCTACGTTGGAGCTCTCCCGCGCGAACAAACATCACCGCCTTGCTGCGAAGATTATTATGAGACCAGGATCGATGATGTGTTTCCGTATTTAAAGCCTCTTGCTGCATTGTGAACCGATGTGGCGAGGCCATTTCTGCAGTTGTCAGTCATGAAGATCGTGGCTTTGGGGGGCCACATTTGGAAGAGATCTTACTTGGGGCTGTCATTGCCGGCCGTTTAGGACGGCCCTTCATCTTACCATGACGGGCCATGAGTGGTGGCGATGAGAGTTGAATAAGAAAGATGAAGTTGAAGACGAACGGTTGAAGTGGGACTGGGCGGTGGAGATGGTCCAGTTTGCATTTCTTACTAAGGCTGTTCATTAGTTAGTTAGTTTGTTAGTTACTAGTACAGTGATTAATTAATAGTATGTAAATATCTATATGAATATATGTAAAAAGATCTAGATAATAGTATGAATTTCACGAGTATGCTTATATAAAACGAGATATAACTTCAGCTGTTGAAAGTAAACAAATCAACCAGACTCGACCACATCGAATGATCTCCAAAGTGACGTCGTCCTCCCCGCTTCGACTTGAACTTTTGCAATTTCAACGCGATTTGGTCGATTTTGAACTTTTCATTTTTGTCTTCTATTTTATTCTTTCGTTTGATTATTTGAGGTTATTAGACCACTTTGGACTTGTTCAGGGTTCGCCAACCCGTATGTCATAATATCTATTGGGGGGGGTTTGCAGAGAGAGAGAGATATATATTTACATTCTACTCCGCCTAGACTGATGCACCTACACCACTGAACATACCACCACCATCTTTCCCCAGATCAAACACCAAAGCGACTCGGACGGACATGGCGGGAGTCGATCTGGAGAAATGCAAGCGTATTGTACAATACTTCTGGGATCCCGAACCTAAGAATGACACTGTACCAGAGGCTCCGATCTGGTGCCTGGGCCAGGAGTACACCCCCACTCCCAAGGATGTCTCAAAGAGCACAGGTGAGCTCCTGATCTGCTATACCCACGGAGCCAGCAGTGAACTCACTGACAATCGCCCGGGAGAAGATGTGAGTCGAGGGGAAAGACCTGGGACAAACTCGGACGCCGCGGTCGGCAGTTCATGGCCAGAGGCATTTTTGGATGACTTCGAATCGAGGATATGGATGACATACCGATCAAACTTTACTCCCATCCCCCGCAACAAGACACCAGAAGCAACCTCGTCGATGACGCTAGGTGTCCGTCTACGCAGTCAACTGATGGATTCACAGGGATTTACATCTGATACTGGTTGGGGGTGTATGATTAGATCTGGACAGAGTCTACTGGCGAACACATTATCTATGATACAGCTGGGCCGAGGTGAATGAATATACTGCCAACACAGCACTATCTGGAGCCAACGCGAGCATACTGCTAACCAGCCAAATAGATTGGCGAAGGGGATCCTCACCCGAGGAAGAATCGAAATTACTTGCTATGTTTGCTGATCACCCGGATAGCCCATTCTCCGTACATCGATTTGTTCAACGTGGAGCAGAGTCATGTGGGAAATATCCTGGAGAATGGTTCGGGCCATCAGCGACAGCTCGCTGTATTCAGTATGGTTGATCTTATCTACCCCAGGTATCCCAGAAATCATACTAAATAAGCTTGCATAGATTGCTATCACACGAATGCGAATCTCCCAAACTGAGAGTCTACATCACAAACAATACGTCCGATGTGTACGAAGATGAAGTTGCCCGACTCGGCCGTGACGAGAATGGTCAACCAGTACCGGTTCTCGTGTTACTTGGACTGAGGCTGGGTATCGAGCAAGTTACCTCGGTGTACTGGGATGGACTTCGGGCTGCTCTGCAGTATCCGCAATCAGTTGGAATAGCTGGGTAAGTGAAGTAAGTCCGCTTCCACCTAGCTGGCAGATAACTTACGAAGAATCCAAACAGTGGACGTCCATCGGCATCTCACTATTTCGTAGGCGTTCAAGATTCCCATTTGTTCTTCTTGGACCCCCATTCCACGCGTCCAGCCCTACCTGTGCCGCAATCATCCAAGGTATACTCCCGGGAGGATCTTGATACCTGCCATACCCGTCGATTGCGACGAATACACATCAAAGACATGGATCCCAGTATGTTGATCGGATTCCTCATTCGAGACGAATCAGACTGGAAAGATTGGAAGCAGCGCGTGCAATCAACACCAGGAAAACCGATCATTCATATACTTGCATCTGGAGCGCCGACGGAGGAGGGAATGGAGAGGATGGAGGCGTTGGATGAAGTTGAAGCACTGGATGATTCTGAAGCAGAGTGAGCGGGTCAAATAATAGCAGAAAGACGAGGAACCACTGTCAAATGTACAGATCTAGAGAATGGAATCTAGCATGGGGAAAAAAAAGAATAGTTGAAATGCGATCAAGCATTTTGAAATTTCGTGTTCTAGTAGGGGAGGTTCAACCGTGCAACCAGCCCCCAGACCCGAGTTATGTTACACCGCACGAATTGGAGCAGTAACCATCAGAAAAAGTCGCCCATCGGGAAAAAAGAAATTGAGACCATCCCATGACACATTAGAAAACCCGCAAAACACCCATAACCGACCGCCTCCAAGCCCAGGAAAAGATCAGGAGGCAGATAAAAGAGTAAAAAGCGCAAAACGAAAAAAAAAAGTAGAAACCCGCTTATTTGGCGGAGGAAGAGTACTTGGTGACAGCCTTGGTACCCTCAGAGACGGCGTGCTTGGCCAGCTCACCGGGGAGGATCAGCCGCACGGAAGTCTGGATCTCTCGCGAGGAGATGGTGGACTTCTTGTTGTAAGCAGCCAGCTTGGAGGCCTCAGTGGCAACGCGCTCGAAGATATCTGAAAAAGCAAACATTAGTAAATGTTGACGCGAAAACGCGAAAGACGCGCCAGAAAAGTATAGATCAAAACATACCGTTGACAAAGGAGTTCAGGATGGACATGGCGCGAGTGGAGATACCAGTGTCGGGGTGGACCTGCTTGAGGACTGGAAAAACAATCAGTATAAGTTGCGTCTCATAATTGAAGATGAAAAAATTGGAAAAAATATTCCAAGTTCAATCCGAATTCAATTCAAAGTTCACTCACCCTTGTAGATGTAGGAGGAGTAGGTCTCCTTGCGGGTCTTTCCGCGCTTCTTCTTCTCGCCAGAGGCAGCGGCAGTCTTCTTGCCAGCCTCCTTCTTCTCAGCAGGGGCCTTGCCGGCAACGGGGGCCTTGCCGCCGGTGGAGGGAGTCTTGGTAGCAGCCTTGGGGGGCATTTTGAATCAAAATTGATAAAGGTTGAAAAAGGGGAGAAAAGAGTAGATGGGAGAGAGACGAGACGTGAAAGATGGATGGATGGAAAGGAAAGGGTAAGAGAAACGCGGTGACGAGGGGAACGCGGTCTTTATACTCGACCGCCAAAGACTCGTTGATCCCGGGGGAACGCAAAGGAGGCGGAATTTCAATACGGTAAGGGGGGTGTATGATCTGTATGATTAAAGAGGAGGGGACGCGTTTCAAGGTGTAGAAAGCGGGGAATGGATCATGCGGATCACTGGTATTGATTCGTCACGGTGTAATTTACAGCCACCTTGCCTGATCTGGTATGCCCGGGTCCCAGTGATCTGCATTCTGATTGGTTGATTCTGTTAAGCGAGGGCGTGATCTGGCGGTGTCTCTGCTTTGATTGCAAAGTCCAAACGTCACCCTCACCGCGTTCTTATAAACCCCCGGGGCCGCCTCGTCGTCGCCCTTCCACCTGCTCCCTTAACATCTCTCGACTATCTCGACCCCCATTCTCTTCACTTTTTTCAATTTCTTTTAACACCTTCAAATCCACTCCATCAAAATGACTGGCGGAAAATCTGGCGGCAAGGCTAGCGGCAGCAAGAACGCTCAGTCGTAAGTACTCCAATCCAAACATACAACTTCCATCCAATTTGGTTGATCTTTGGCTGGTTTCGCGTCATCTACTTTTTATGAACATTTCATTCTGACATAATCCTTTGCAGCCGTTCCTCCAAGGCCGGTCTGGCCTTCCCCGTTGGTCGTGTCCACCGTCTTCTCCGCAAGGGCAACTACGCTCAGCGTGTCGGTGCCGGTGCTCCCGTCTACCTGGCTGCCGTCCTTGAGTACCTCGCTGCTGAAATTCTCGAGTTGGCTGGTAACGCCGCCCGTGACAACAAGAAGACCCGTATCATCCCCCGTCACCTTCAGCTTGCCATCCGTAACGATGAGGAGTTGAACAAGCTTCTGGGTCACGTCACCATTGCCCAGGGTGGTGTTCTCCCCAACATTCACCAGAGTACGTTCCCGCATACATTCATGATCTTTTATTTCAATACCCATACTAATTGTTCTCCCCAGACCTTCTCCCCAAGAAGACCCCCAAGGCCGGCAAGGGCAGCCAGGAGCTGTAAAGGGTTTCTTTTCTTTCGCGGGTTTGATTTGTTTCTTTTTTCCGGCGTGGTTTGGTTCATTGACACGATAATGGGGTTATGGGACGGGCACGTTATGGCTCTGCGTTTTCTTTTTTCTTCAGCTTCCAGGTTGTACATTATGTCTGCGGACATGGAATGATACCGACGAACTTCAGCCTGTTCGATGGATTTTCAATTTTTTTTCTCGGATTACTAGCCGGGTACAACCCGAATCAATAAAAGATTCTAGGTCCATTTCTTTCTGTGTAACGATCCACTTTATAGCTTGTATTCTCTCGGTCGTTCCCCGCGCTTCGCTGCGTTCTGGTTTATATGCTTAATGACCTTGTTTTTTTCAACTACATGTTAGAATTATCTGCATGAGAATAATCTCTGTATAGAGAAATTCCATATAGTCAGTGTACGGGTAGTCTTGATAATGATCAAATGCAAGATTCCGCCATACAATGACACGGTGAAAGACTACTTTGTTTTGTATTGCAGCAGCAAAGAACTACAACGATCTATGGAGGTAATCCATTGCAGGCTTCATGAATAAAGATAGATTTCCGTCATACAATGATACAGTAATGACTACTTTGACCGCAGAATGAAGAACGAACATTTTACTCTTAATATCTACACATTCTCTGGAATAAACCACATGGTCCCTTTGCTCCATCCCAGATATCAGACCCATAAATTCCACTCCATTAGTGAGCAGCCGGGGGAGCAGCATCTGTTGACAATTAGTATCTGTCTGCTTAAACCTGTGCGCTTTAATTATATCCGAGGGCAACGTACAAGGCAGAATACGAGCGGGCAAGTTTCTCTCCCATTTGTTTCCTGAATCCAGTCAGTCAAGTCCAATACATCCGATTCAACACTAGTCAACATACCACCGGGGGCAGTCGGATGCCGGTAAGGATCAGGGTGTTTCCATTCCTCAAGAATCTTCTCTGTTTCGCGCAGCAAGACCTGTATATCGATGTGAGTTGGGCGCATTTCTGGATATAGGGCGGGAAAGACGGGGCCAGGGCCAGATCGGAAGGCTCAGCATACCTGTTGCTGACGGGGATCGCGAACGTCCTTGTTGGCCTCGAAGAGGGATCGAATGTAAACGGCTTGTCCGCGCCAGACGGATCGGTGAACAGCCCAGTCCAGGGACAGCTTCAGTGATCGCCGATAGAGCGAACTGGGGTGGGAGGTCAGAACTGCGGACGGGATTGAAAGTGCTGAGGATCACTCACAGGGCGGGGGTAAGGGACATGATCGCTTGTCAGGGTACAATTGTAGCCCAGCTATAAAAGTGAGAAAGAAGAAGTCAAGCGCAGAGAGTCTCCCTGGACAATGCGCGTCAAACCGAGATGGGGGAAGATGCGGGTTGGTATTCTCAGCTTCCTCATTCGTCGTTCTGTGAAACTGCGCAGGCGGTGACTATGATGGCCTTAATGCCTTATTAATAGGGCATATACTGACACCCTATAAATCAGGCCATAATTACTGAGGTTGGCCAATCACAATGCGCGTAAGAACATTACTCCGCCTGCCGGCTTCCGCATCTCTCGGCTTCGGGAGCTTTTGGGCTTCGGCTACGTAACAGCAACAAGGAAAAGAGTGAGGCTTTTTTTCCCTCTCCTTTCCACTTTTATTCCCCTATATCCTTCCCCTTCCAACAGGGTTTATTGGTGACGTTGTTGTTATTATTTCCTTAATTCGCATATCATGTCCGCTCGACTTCCTCTTGCGCGCCTTTCGGGCCAGCGGTTGACGACTTTGTCCCGGGCCACTCGCGCCGCCAGCCGGGTTCGCGGCTTCCAGAGCCTTTCCACTGCCACCCGATCAAACGTCACTTCTAGAGCCTCTGGTCTTTTGCAAGCTTCCTCGGGGTAAGGAAAGTCCATCAATTGCCACCTGGCGCAATTGCTAACCTATACATATAGTATCAATGTCTCGCGTAACCTTGCGCCCTTCGTTGGCTCCCAGATCCGCACCTACGGTAATTACAGCCATCGGAATACGTCTTGAGAGACGATAATGTGAAAGAGTTGATACTAATTACGTCTGCGATCAGCTGATTCCATCGTAAAGGTCCCCCAGATGGCCGAGTCGATCACAGAGGGTACCCTGAAGCAATTTTCCAAACGTATGGACTGACGTCAACAATATTTACGATTCGAGCGGATACTAAATAAATGCATAGAGGTTGGCGAGTTCGTTGAGCGTGATGAGGAGATTGCCACTATTGAGACCGACAAGGTATGGTCTTTTGCCTCGTAATCAAACAGAATACCTTGCAAATTCTAACCTATCGCGCGTTAGATCGACGTGTCTGTGAATGCCCCCGAGTCCGGTGTTATCAAGGAGCTTCTTGTCAGTGAGGAGGATACTGTCACCGTCGGACAGGAGATCATCAAGCTGGAGCCCGGTGAGGCACCTGAGGGTGGCAAGCAGGAGGCTGCTTCCGAGCAACCTAAGGAGGCTGAGAAGCCCAAGGAGTCCGCCCCTGCTGAGAAGCCTAAGGAGACTCAAGCTGAGAAGCCGAAGGAGCCCCAGGCTGAGAAGCCTAAGCCTGCTCCTGCTCCTGCTCAGAAGCCCAAGGAGGAGCCCAAGGAGTCCAAGCCCGCTGTCGGTGGCCGTGAGGAGCGCCGCGTATGTTTCCCCGCATGCATGATACAACTAAAACAACGCTTGATTCTAATATAATTGAAATAACAGGTCAAGATGAACCGGATGCGTCTCCGTATCGCTGAGCGCCTCAAGCAGTCCCAGAACACCGCCGCTTCCCTGACCACCTTCAACGAGGTTGACATGTCCTCGCTGATGGAGTTCCGCAAGCTCTACAAGGATGACATCCTGAAGAAGACCGGTGTGAAGCTGGGCTTCATGAGCGCCTTCTCCCGTGCCTGTGTTCTGGCCATGAAGGAGGTTCCTGCCGTCAACGCCTCCATCGAGGGCCCCAACGGTGGTGACACCATTGTCTACCGCGACTACGTCGATATCAGTGTTGCTGTTGCCACCGAGAAGGGTCTCGTCACCCCCGTTGTCCGTAACACTGAGACTATGGACCTGGTTGGCATTGAGCAGTCCATTGCCGATTTGGGCAAGAAGGTAGGTTTTTAAGCAGCACCACTGGCATTGCTCGGACTCATGCTAATACTATCATTTCTACAGGCCCGTGACAACAAGCTCACCATTGAGGATATGGCCGGTGGTACTTTCACCATCAGCAACGTAAGTTTATTCAATCGTCGCGCGGTTTGTCCGAATCATCCATGCTAACTTGAACAGGGTGGTGTCTTCGGTTCTTTGATGGGTACCCCCATCATCAACCTCCCCCAGACCGGTAAGTTTATTCCCACCACTTTTAAGTGACCCTTTGCTAATTCTCTCCAGCTGTTCTGGGTCTCCACGCCATCAAGGATAAGCCCGTCGCCATCAACGGCAAGGTCGAGATCCGCCCGGTAAGAACCAGCTTTGTCCTAGCCCGCCTTAATATCACGCTAACTGTCATCTCGCAGATGATGTACCTCGCTCTCACATATGACCACCGTCTCCTGGATGGTCGTGAGGCCGTCACTTTCTTGGTCAAGGTCAAGGAGTACATCGAGGACCCCCGGCGCATGCTGCTCGGGTAAATGATTCATACCCACACCCTTGGTCGATCTGTGTTTTAATGTGCTTGTATCTGTCATTGGCACGACCTGTAGATTATCCAATTCAAGATAAACCCGCCATTTAAGATATTTTTTCTTCGCGTAGCTTCAGCGTAGCTTGGGTGGTCTCGCCTCGGTCTTCCATGGTGTATCACCGAATCCCAACCCTCTGTAAAAGTAACTCCGTTTCCATCCGACTCAGATTCCCCAACTTCCCCCGTTCAAGCTGCATAAGGACCGGCTGGTCAAGCGTAGTCATGAGATCCAACAAGAACTGCATAACCATCTCCTTAAATCGAGAGATTGGATATTTCTCTCTAGCCTTCGACACCGTGTGACCATTAACTTCTCTGACACAATCCTGCCATATAGACAACCACCTCTGTTCCCGAGGGTCATCATCAATCATCCACGACCGAAGATCATCAATTGACTTTCTCACCACTGCTTCTTCCGCTGCTTCTGAAGAAGATTCATGATACCCGAGCCATCCAGGTCCAAGTTCTCTGACGAGCAATTCACCTTGAATAATGAACTGAGCACCAACGTCTAACCATCTCGACTGGGAAACTTTATGAGTGGCAGAGTGACATAGATCCATGAAGGAGACACCGATTGTTGAAATGGTTGGTTCAATTTCATATTCCCCATGACGTCGAAGAGCATGCGCAACTCCCAGAAGATCCAACTTTATCCTCAGATCTTGACATATTGAAGAAGGCGATATGATTTTTTCAAAGGCTAATACCCGTAATTAGCCCCTCGCCTCCTATCACACTATTGTTCTCCTTTCTCTCGGTATTCACTTACCGTTTAATGACGCCACAAGCCAATCCGCCTCCTCTGCTTTGTTTTTATCGAGGGGTGTCTCCGCGGCGGAGAAGGTCTGTTCGATCGCGAGACAGACTAGATAATCCAGTATTAGGCAGTCCACATCAGATTGGAGTTCTGGATCTACTCTTGGAGACCCAGATAAGTCTAACTGAGACATATCAAGAGGGGGTTGGGCTGTTGTGAGGAATTCTCGTGATTTGCGAAAGTGGAGATCTGCGGACGCGTTTTGGTGGGGAAGACAGCTGGGTTGGATAAGTGTGGTGACATGGTTATAAGGGGGTATTTCTACTGTGATTTTCTCGTGTACTACCGTGTACAACACAATGGTTCTCTTGGTAGTATCTGTATTTGTAGTATAATAACTCCAAGTGCTAGATTTCGCCAGTAAGGGTCTAATATATTCCCCAACTAAGTTGCGTAGACGTGTGGAGTGGTCATTATAGGTAAATATATATATCACCATATTCAACCGCATTTTCTGTTAATTAAGAATAATGCTCACACGTTATGTTACCTAGTCGCTGTGCTTGACCAGAGACCACTAGGTGCTCATATAAGTGAATAAGTATATATAAAACCAGAATTTCGACCTTTTGATCCCGGATTGATGCCCTATATTGATATTTTATAGTTCCTATACAACAGATGCTTCACCTAGCATATTATCCTAACTCAGGTCTTAGCTGGTATATACGACCATAGGGTGTGGAGAACAGGGCTTCCCGTCCGCTCAGCCGTACTTAAGCCACACGCCGGCAGGTTAGTAGTATGGTGGGTGACCACATGCGAATCCCTGCTGTTGTATGTTTTTTTATTTTTTTTGTTTATCCCTTCTCTCTCTTTTCTGGTTGCTTTTGACCTAAGCATGTTTCTTTCCTATGGTTTTCTATTCCCATGGAGATTCTCTACCCACAAACACAGTTACTATACGGTTCATAAGGATTGATTTTTAACCTCCTGAATTCGAACTCGTATTTATCCCGAGGCGGTGAAGCATAATTGCTTTTGAGCTCCCGATGATTAGTCATATATCATATATCAAGTTGATGCCCCCTGTGATATATTGATCGCGACAAATGCGGAGGACGAAATTTCTCTCTCAACATGACAGGCCCTCTTTACTATGAGGAAACATGATTCGATTGGAAGATGCTCTAACCGACGATGACAATATCTTGCACCGACTAGACTATCCTCTGAAAATGAAGATCTTCTGTTCATACCCCCTTACCCACCAACATGATATCGAGTCGTTGGTCTCGTTTTATCTTTGTGTGGAATACTGTTAGGTTGCAGATGAAGTAGAATGGTTATTTGGAAGTTATAATGTCTTCATTCCGGTCTATATAGGTCATCAAGAAAAGGTTTTCGTGCTCTGATATCTTTCAAAACAGGTGAAGAGACTTTTCCTGGCAATACCGACGAGAAACTGTGATGTGAAATTGCTGTGTATATTTGGATATATAAGAATTGTCCAGATGTCCCAATATCTACTCTTCATGGGTTCGCATTCTCCAATGGATAAGCAGTAAATAAATCTTCTGTCGACTTGACTGAGAAGAATTTTGAATAATTTTATATTCAGTTCGTCCAGGAGAACTGTACAATACTACTTACAAGATAGTATTGGTATATTGAAAAAACCATTCAATTATAGATTCGATATCCAAAAATATATCTATTTGTTGGTACCACAAATACTAGTATTATCAAAATAGAATATACGATTATCAGTTTCGTTGTGTAACGGTACTAACTAAGGTACAAGCTAGCACTTGTTGACTAGGTGAGAGGATAATGGAAGAAGAAGAACAGGAGATCAATTCAATCACTTAGTAGGATATATAGAGAGACTGATGCTTGAAGAATCTTCAAGCAATCAGGATAACACGAGCGAAGTCATTCAATCTTTTCCTCACGTGCCTTCTTCGAGGAAGAAGCGGTGTCGAATCGGGGTCGAAGTGTGAGGATCAGTAGCTTCACCGTATTGTCCTCCAGATTCTTTGTCAGGAATCCCGTGACATTATCCAAGTAATATCCTTGTCAATAAAGATTGATATATTATATCTTTGATTTATTTAGAATAGATCTGTGTTTTCCCGATTGAACTATGCACGCCACCGTACTGGCTAACTAATCGATCCATTGATAATATTGAAAATAGAGTATATCTGCAAAGATTCCAAAAGACCATGTCTGAGTTCATAGATGTGTTTAAAGAACAGAAACAAAAAATTGTCACCAGGATTGAAGTATACAACACCCCCAAGCACTCGATATCGATCCGAAGCCTAAACCCTTTCAGATCACCTGCATATAGCGGCCCACCCGAGCCCTACTGTATATAAGATCACATACACACTCAGGATTCTTGAGCTCTTCAAGAATCAGTCTGTGTATCAACCCATCCTACCTGATTCCTATTATCCGATACCTTTGCCTAGTCACAGGTTTCTAGCCTGACAACTTAGTAACCATTACAAAAATACAGGATCTCGGCCTCTTTCAGACTGAAATTATGAGAAAATACTGGAATAGAGAGAATTTTTGGTATTTCCAAGCACTCTACAGTCCGAAATATCTGTTTTGTGTATTCAATGAATATATCCAGTGTATATTTTGTCAGGAACACTGTATTCAGCAGATCCTTGATCGGACAGTCAGCCCATACTGGACTCCAAATACAGAAAAATTCATTCAAGCAAAGATTGTACAAGAGACGGAGTATAAGAATCAATTGAGGAGATGATTCGCTGAAGATGGCAATATACAGTTCGTGACTGTATACTGTCGAATATAGTCAAGTCAATATTTATATTTGTCTCTGTATTGTCACGATGTGTGTTGTTTATCGCAAGCATCTGTCGCTCAGTCCTTTTTATTTGTCTGTCTCCCTTTTTGTGCTTCTGACCCCGAAGATACCACTCGACCAATGCTTGGATTATCGGCGATTTACTGCGAGGGTATAAAGACATTGAAATACCCTCGAGCTCTGCGGGCTTCTTTTCCAGGTGACATCGATATATTGATCAGTGGATTTTGCTCGATTCTCTTTGTACCAGAGATATCTCTTTTATTTTGATCGCTTATATTGTTTTTGCATCTTCTAATAAGGATCTCAGAAAGTAGCAGAATACAAAGTGGAGCAGAAGACCATTGCGAATATCGTGGAGGGGGGTTGAAATAGTGTCAGATATTGAGCTCCCATGCGGCCTTTGTGGTTTCAAAAATCTAGAAGTAGATCGATATTCGGAAATAATTACAACAAATCATGAACAAACTATTCTCCGAATCTTTCTATAGAGGTTGCTTTATTGCATGGAGATAATTGTAACCCAGTCGAATCACTCTACTTATGCGACTTGCGAAGTCAAACAACCAGAGCTACCAGCCATGCAGGCTCACCAGTTGCTAGGCCTGCGCTGGTTGGTTGGTTGATTAGTTTATGGAAGCTACATTGCTGAGGGAGAGGACTGAAATTGTGTAGGGGTACGAGCCAAAGTCATATTTCAGAGGGTTTATATTTGTAGAGTACTATATACTCGCGAAAAGCAGGAAGCAAGATATGAGTCTGTCCTGTTGACAATCCTCTCGAACTAGAGGTCTATCATTTTTCCTGATCTAAGACCAATAGTCGTAACAGTCGTGATAGAAGCTTTGGGCAGCAAAACATCCGGGTTTTCTATTATGCAGTGAAAGAAAACTCCCTATAATCCACTGAACTTTCTCGCAACATGCAGGGAATCCTGTCTTCGAAAAAACATCATATCGCGACTCTTTTGGGCCCAAGTTGTTTCCCTGTATATATTTCTTTTGGGTAACTAGACACTGTAATTTCGAAGTGACCTTATACCCCGAACAATAAACCTGAGTCGAAAGAAGGCACCATCGAACAGATGAAAGGCAATTGGGAGCTTAGCTCCCTACTTGAATGAATCTGTGCAACAAACAATCGAGTTCTTCTACAAACAATCCTGTTCTACAAACTGTGACTGGTCACATCAACTCTCAGTGTTTATTTTCTTGACAAGAAAATAAACACAACATAAACATTGAGAATGCTGGATATATGACTGCATTTGGACAAGCTATAACAGAATAGAAAGGACACAATAGCACTACAAAGTCTAGAAACCCTAGACAAGGACTAGTCTCTTTCACCGCTGTTTTCTAGAATAGCATCGCCTTGACAGGAGTACAAAATGGCATCTTGCAGTTGGAGTAGTAATCGCTCTTTAAACATGACTCTTACTCCAATCTCACTCATCACCCAAATTATATAGATTTGACATTACTAATTATAGCCCACTTAGTCCTAACTTCTTTATTAGCTGATACATACGACCATAGGGTGTGGAGAACAGGGCTTCCCGTCCGCTCAGCCGTACTTAAGCCACACGCCGGCAGGTTAGTAGTATGGTGGGTGACCACATGCGAATCCCTGCTGTTGTATGTTTTTTGTTTTTGCTTGTTGTTTGTCATATTCATTGTGTCTCGTGTTCTTGCCGCTTTACTCTTCAGTCTGTTTAGCCTTCTCACCTGGACGCCCTGAAGCCCATGAACCGATGACCTGGCTCCTCGGCTAAACCTGCTGCTCTTTTTGAGGCTATTGCAAACCATCTCACCCTTCACGTTTGCCATCTTCAAGGGATATGAACCTGGCTTCTTGCTGACATTGTACAAACCAGGTAACTAACCAATCATCAATGTTTGGTCTGATCCTAACTACATATTTTCGAAAGACACACCGAAGATTTTGTCGGCGAAGGAGGCGCAGAAACGAATACAACAAATCCAGAAAAAGGCAATCTTTGAATCAACGTTCTGCTAATAAGGTCTGGACCAAAGACTAACTCCAACACATACTAGTGTTACACGGTGCAAACTGGCCACAGTAAGCTGATCCCTCGTGGTCCTGATACGTATCTCAAGTCCATCGCCACGCAACCGTACCGTTGCTGTGCTAAGCCTTACACGGGATCGGGTCTGTAGAGCCAGTCTTGTAGGCGTGCTAGTTGTTGCGCGCCAAGTAAGTTAGTCCGAAGAGCTCCCCTACTTGTAACTAGAGTGTAGTTATAGTAACACTATCTATAAATAAAGATGTATTCAACTAACAATGGTTAAATTGATCGCGAAGAACTAAATACATGTGGAAGAAGTACTCTTATACATCCGGTTCTCCGTGGCGTGGTATACTGGAAGGTACATTTGGTGGTAACTATACCAAAACTAGACCCTTCCATCTACCCGTCGATATACCCTCTGGTATACCCTGGTGGTCACGTGAGACTATCGTAACTTAGGCTGGGGACGTAGTATTGGTGATGTTAAAAGGAACGCTTATACAGGCGTTCCTGCTAACCGTCACATCGTCAAATGCAGTACAGGCTGTGACGATTAGTAGGACGCTGTTTTCCACTCCTGTTCCGCCTGGTCGCGCACGTGACCTTAGACACATCTAGGTTGATTGGCTCACGGTAGCCCATCGGTAGGTTGCGGCCACTTGTCGCAAGGTCCGTAACAGTCGTCTTATTATGTAGAAAGGGTTCTATCTAGCTATGATCTGGTCTGTTGTGATCATCTAGAGAGGTGAAGCCAAGGGTTGAAGTGGTGGTACCATGGCATTGGACAATTTCTAGCGGCATAAATATCGATAATTGCACTTCACGCTCATAAGATCATCAATTGCCAATCGAACAACAGTTTCCAATCCAAATTTCTATAATATAGAAAATTCCGGGCTTTCTATAATATACGTGAATAAGCAAGATGCAGTTCTTTATCAGTGGCATGTATGATTATAGCTAATCTAGAACAGTAAGCTAAAACATCAGTCCCCCGGACAGCCGACGTTTGATATTAAACCCCTGTAACTCGTTTTCGATTTAAATCCTTATTGATCCTTTTACTTCGGCTAGTTTAAGAGATCTCTTGTACTAGGAACTGTAACAGGCGTTTTGTATAATTCTCTAGCTCTGTTGGTATGCCATCAAGTATACGCCTGTATGTCTTATTGAGACTCAGCGGTAATATGTGAGGGGCTTCTCTATAACTGCGTCAGGACGACATTGAGCCAGGCTGTTTAACTGACAGAAGTCCACCTAAGCAAGACATCAGCCAATTATAATTACAAGTATTGATCAATGTAGTAGTATCCCACGTCCCACTAGCCTTATCCCCAACTTGGATCCGGATGTTTCCGGTAGCTTCCAAGTAAAACATTTTTCTCTAAAATCATGCCGTTGAGGAAGCTGTGCTGTAGCCCACGATCGGATATTGGATTTGGCAGTCTGTTTCTCGAATTTTCGACAGCCTTGCTGTCCTATCAAGGGCCTACAGAGAACGTGAGCATGAACTAGCTCTAGCCCGGATAGAAAAGGTAAGCGAGAATCATCTGACGACTTTTCGGCTGCCTGCCCATTCCCATAGCTGGCTAAAAATATGGTGGATCCACAGGTGTAGTGATCTTGTTGTGTTGCAATCATACATATCTACCGTCACATGAACAGCGTTTTCGCAAATCACGACACCTGTTAGGATATACTTTCGGAAATGCACCCTCGTCTGTTTAGTTTCTTATTGACTTCACTCCTCGGATACTCTAGTTATTGATCACCACCTCAGAAGGTTTGATCTTCTAAAATTACTATCGCTTTGTCACTCATTAACGTCCCACTGGTCGTTGGTTGAGAAGCTTCACTGCCGATAAAGGGTTGACTCAGCCTCTTAATCACATCCATATCGAGTGGCTCTTTTTGTTCTGCATGCTTTACCAGGCAGCCATGGATACATGCTTTGATGCGACATATCTTGTCGTCAGGCGATGTAAATACGGTCGCTGATTCACCTTGCACCCGCATATAGTTTGGGTCAAAAGTGGCTCCAGGCTTGAATTGTACAAGCTCAAATCGGACTCCACTGGGCGCAAAAAGCCGAGATCGAGCCTTGAATGCTTCCGTGAAAAGTAATTTCAAGTCTCTTTCAAGCTGATATTTCATGTCTTCAAGCTCCTGGTGATTCAGCAATGGACTGAGCAGCTCCAAAAACTGATACTGATGATCTTCAACTTCTGTTCGGATCCAGCAATGCTCGAATTCGCTATTCCTGCTAAGCATAGACTCAATGGCAGCTTTATGTAGCGATTGCAAGGTATTCAGAGGGCCTTGAATGCGAATTCGTTAGTGCGATTTTGCAAGTGAACTCAGGTAGAAACTTACACATTTTCTGGATGACATCTTGTAATTCTCTTAGCACATAACCCTCGAAATGCAACGCTGTCCAGCAATCCGAGAAAAAGATCCGTTCTCGCACAAAGCTGAAGATTAAAGTACGCATAGATGCGGTTGGACTGGAAACAAGCTGATCAATCCGCCCAAGGATACCCACGATAAACTTGCTGAGCTCAGGATGTCTTCGCGGTTTTTTACGTAGATTTTGGATGCGTTTATTCGACAAGCACTGCACAAGAAAACCTGCTAACTGATGGGTACCTTCTTCTAGCTCCGCCAAGCCCTTGGAGAAACTCGAGGAGCAAGCGAAGTCAGACTTCATATCGTCAAGAATATCTTGAAGTTGATCCTCGGCACTGAGCTGCTCTTTCAGTGCCGTTATCTGGTCGGTCTTTCTATCCAACTCTTGATCTTTCCTCTCAAGTTGAGCCGCTAAGCTCTTCACTTCTTCCAACGGGGTACCAAATTGATTGGCTCGAACCCTCTCCATGTTTCTAAAGCGGGATATCATTGCGTTCAGGTCCTTGTTGAGTTCTTGAAGACGTGTAATTTCCCCTTCCAGCTCTGCTGTTCTTCTGTCACGATGCACATTTAGAAGACTGATTTCTCGTCTCAGCAATATGTTACTCCTCATAAGAACACTTGGTTCTAGAGTCCGTCTGCCTTTGTATCGTCCATTATGCTCCTCATTCGAAAAGTTTCTCGCACCAGTCTGGCAGTGGTGGCTACTTGCAGCCGAGGTGCTTGTCTCTGTTTCGTAACTTAAGGTCGATCTGTTCCTGATTGATTTTCTCACATGAATCTGTTGAGTTAATTTACATTAGTTTTCACTCAAGAGTGTTTCAGTTGGAGCATCATGTGAGTCAAATATCCAGCATACCTCAACTGCAGGATCAGATGTTTTGCGGTTCTTTGCAGCCATTTGTTTTGTAAGAGGGTCTTCTGAAAGCTCTCTTTTTACACCGCGCTGACTTCGAGGCTCCGAGACCACATCATTCCTCTCATCACCTGGCCTAGGACGAAGTTTGGAATCCAGTATGACTCTATCTTGCTTTGGTGGACTGCTGTCATAATACCAATAATCCTTTCGTCTGCGTCCTGAACAAGTGGATGCTTCGCGAGATGATCCATGACGAGATGGACGGAATTTCTGATTAGATTTAAACATGAATAGCTATCTTCCGATCCCTCAACACGTGCGATCTAACCATTCACAACATAAAAAATTTTTTGAGGACGTATCGGGTGATGCTTATACTCACTCCAGGTGTTGTCTTTGGATCACAGGCGAGGGATATGTTTTGGAGGGTGGAAAATAGAATAGGGGGAAGCGGGTGCTCAGCGAGTGGGAAAGCTCAGTTACGGCGTGATGGATTTACCAGGCACCAGCAGATGTACCCCTGCTAGTGCAAACGCCGCCTGTGGCTATGAAACGGCCCCCATGTTAGGCTGACTCTGGCCTGGGTTCGGGGAACGGGGTTATATTATTTATTTTTTCTCTGGTTCACTATTTCAATTCAACTTGGGAAAACAGGTGAACGCAAGCCAAGGATGCGTCAAACCAGGAATCTCTCAAATCCTTTGGTATACAGAAAACGCCGGTTTGAAGATATTGCAGGCGAAGATGAGGATCATGCCGTTTCAATCAGATCCGATGGAAACGAAGAAGATCAACCGGCAATTCCATTGGCTATAACTCCCTCGAAGCGCAAGGGTATCAAGCCGAAGCCTACGTTCCTTGTTGGAATCGACTTTGGGACTACCATGACATCGGTGTCATACTACAAGTTCAAGTCCGGAAGGCGTCGAGCAAATAACGCCAAACAGGCAATCAAATCCATCATATCTTGGCCCGAGGCTGCATCAAGTCAGAATAGAGGCGAAGTTCCTAGTGAAAGCTTATATGCGGATGGAAAATACTACTGGGGCTATGGTGCCCAACAGAAAGCACAAGAGGTGCTGTCAAATGAAGTAGTGGATGCAGCAAACAAACCAATTAGATTTGCAAAGCTTTTCCTGGAAGATTCTTTATCCAGGGAAGATCTCGAATCACCCAGCCGTTCTTCAGGAAGACCCCCTCTGGTTCCACCATCAAGAGAGGCTCCATATAAAGAGCTGAAAGAGACATTAGAGGTGTTGGAAAAGGATGTCAGGGACGTTATCAGAGACTACTTAATCGAGGTTCTCGGACACACTATGGCTCAGCTTATGAAGTATGAAGGCTTCAAGAGCACCAGCGAGGTTGAATTGGCTCTTTCAGTTCCCGCGGGATGGCCCCTGAAAGCATCATGGGTCCTTCAGGACGTCTTGAAGCAAGCTGTTGAAATGCTTGGTTTTGGCCAAGAATTCAACTTGTTTTTAGTAAATGAGCCTGAGGCTGCATCTGCGTTTGTCCTTGATGTACTTGTCAGTCAGAAAATGCTTGCAGTATGTATCTCATCGTCCGGCTCAACTTTCGGCCCAAAATCTAACACTTCACTTTCAAGACCCACGAGACATTTCTCGTATGTGATGCTGGAGGCGGTACAGTTGTCAGTTGTGGTCCCTGATTAAGCAAGAACTTGCTGAACTAAAAATTGTGGGCAGGACGTCACCACGTATACTATCGATTCCAAAGGTCCTTTTCGAATTACCGAATCAGTTGATCCCAATGGTAAATACCTGGAAAGTCGAGAACAGTCATCTCTTCTAATCGCTTGTTTAGGTGCAAACTGTGGCTCTATTTATGTCAATGAAGCAATGGAAAAATACTTCAAGAATGTTTTGAGTAATAACGAGGCTCTAGAGCGAAAAGGTATATCAGCAGAAGAGCAGATACAACATTACGTTCTTCCTCGATTTGAATACGGCTTGAAAAGGATATTTGATTCTTCAAAATCAGAACCATCTGAGTTCGAATCCTTTATCATCCACGGTATCGAGCCAGATAGTTCCAAGGGATTTGAGAAAAACCGAATCAAGATACCATGGTGAGCGGTGCCACCTTTCTAAGAAAAACTTGGCCCCGACCTCTTCAAAGCCTTCCTTTAACAGCTCTCCTTCTAGCTTTGAAATCCGAGGCTGGTTCCAAAAGAGTTTAGACGGAATTTTCAAACTCGTCCAACAGCAACTGGATTCGTCTCTGCGGGAGAACAAGCCGGTTCAGGTAAGAAACTGCATCATTCAGAGAGTCAATTCAAATAAGTCTAATGCTATGTTATCCATAGAAAGTGATACTGGTTGGCGGTTTCTCGCAGTCCCCCACTCTGAGACATGCCTTGAAAGCGTATTTAGATCCAAAAATAGCTCTTTTGTATCAACCGGATGGGTACGGACAGAATCAACATCTTTGTCCCCTATTATCTGACTTTATTACTAGGGAAGCGGAAACGCTGGTCTCTCGAGGGGCAGTATATCGTGCCATAGACAAAACCAACGGCCCTTCGCGCAAGATCATGGCAAACATCGGGATCCTGCAACATGAGGAACAGAACTCCAGTTTTGCCGGTCACAGAGACGCCCATATTCATGCGAGACTAAGCAAGGTGAACAAAAGAAGGTATATCAATGACTGCGTGAATTGGATCATCAAAAAGGTTGGTTCGGATGTTTCTTTGTGTTCAATCCAGTCTACCGCATGAATCTCACATATAGCTTCCACTCAGGGTCGGGTTGTTAAATCTGATGAAGTTTATACCGAAAGACATCACCAGGTCTTCAAAGAAGACGAGAATTGGGAATTCTCGCAGCGGCTTTACTATTCGGTGAAAGACGGAGTTGAGGATCACTACCGTCTGGATCACCCCAAAAATGCCGGTGAGTTGTTTCTTTTCCTTTGTCGCACAATATTTAAGAGCCATCAGCTAAATATTTTATATTTATAAGGATACGAGGAAGCAGGTCTTATTAGTGTAAATCTAAATAGGTGTAGAGAGGAGTGCTCTATCCCACTCAAAGGATCCGCCAGAAACAGGTACTACGAAGTCTACTACGATTTTCGAATGGAGCTACATGGCAGGAACCTCAGGGTTTCGGTTGTATATCCTCCAGGGCAACACGAGCAAAGTAGTCTCGAGATATGCATAGCGGCATCGTTCACGCCGGGGACCGAGTGAGTCAGCATTTCGGTTTCTATATTCTGGAAAACACGAGTAGTTTCAAGGTTTCTGTGACACAGCTCGTTTGAATTTATTTAATAGCTACCTTCAAGATTGAATTAAAGTTGAATCTATTCCTCTGTTTCAGTCTCATCGTCTGAAGATAGGATTATTGGACAAGACGGCGCTGCCCCTTTAGGGTAGCCCTGATTAGCCATCATATTTTCCAACTTTTTTCTCCATCTCATCGAGAATCCTGGTTCAATTTCATCTTTCCATTCACGCTTGAATTTCAACGGTTGATTAAGGTACCGAAAGTCATCTGATGAAAGAAACTTTCGACCAAGCTGCAAAGTTTTGAAATAGATCCCCTCTTGGAAAACCCTATCAACAAGGCGACAAAGGCTTTGATAGTCTAGCAATCCGGAGAAGACAAAAAGGCCGCAACTTGGTAGATCCGTATTATGGGATGCCCCATCCACAAGAACCCCTTGTTGTCCGCTTTCAAGGACAAGCCGCGGAAGCTGAGGCCACATCTCGATTGTTGTGCCCCTATACTGAACTTTGTTTCTTGTTAGGCTTCGTGAGAAGGACAAATATGTCACGGGCAGGTTCTCTTGTCCAAAGCCATGGTTTGAATAGACGTAATGGACAAGTTGTGCCACTCGTGGAGACCTGTCAACTCGAAAGCCAGTAGCCATCCCCCTCGATTGATTCACACGTAGATGGTTGTCTATCCTCTGACTTCGTTTGTAAAAGAAACTGGACAGAGACAGCATCGAAACAGCTGCTGTCAGATTATCCATAATAGACTGATTCAAAGTGCGCTGCAGTACGCTTTCAATGCTGGAGCTTTCCACCTCTGGGTTAGCATCGTATCCGAAAGTGGCCATGGATCCAGATTTAGTGGCGAGGATATCCAAGGCACCCTCTGAAACAGCAAGACAGGCGAGCTGTCGTACGGGCTCCCAGTGATCTGTCATGAACATAGAAAGAGAGATATTCAAATAGAAGGTTGAATGGTACTGGTAGTCCTCATGTTCCTGTCCATAGATTCCAGTCCAGGTACTTTCTATGGATATAAGTGTTCCCGAGGATACTTTCCAAGAGCTTTCAAGGCATTCTAATGCAGCTGACACCCAGGATCGAGCATCATGTTCAGATTGGAAGGATGATAAAAAATCATTGACATCATTCTCTGTGACTCGAATTAAGATGAATCTCGATTCAATTATTGCGGCGTCTCGGATTACCCCTTCCGACAGGCTAATGTTGAGAAAGGTAAGTTCTTCGTCGGATTTTTCGGTCCTAAACGAGGTCTGCGAATACTCGGTGGGATGTGGCGAAAACTCATTCTGGTTTGATATATGCGACAATCGTCTGGAGATATTGGAGAAGATATCTGGGTCAGAATGGCCGATATTACCAATTGACAGCGAGCCTAGCTGGCCTAAAATAGCCTCTCGGTAACCGTCCCTAGCCCAGTCAAAGATATAATCAACTACTAACAGAAGCTGCAAGGCTGCATCTCGATGGCGGATATTCCCACTCCATAGTTCCACGACGACCTGTGGCACAAAATCAGGACTTTTTTGGGATATTCATTCGACAGGAAGCCACTGGAACTGAGTTCAACTTACATATCGCGTTATGTTTTGACCAACTTCAACAAATCCAGCGTACACATCCCACTGTTCTCCACGTGTCGCGATATACCATATAAGGGGATCAGTTCTGTACTGTATTTCATCTCCCGTGGCAGTGACTAGGTCTTGCTGTATTTTCAATAAATGGCGAATACAGAATGCAGATTGCATATGAGTCTCTGCTCGACTTCTTCCTTTGCTTGATTTGGCTTCCATGATCAGGAATGGAAAGAGCAGAGGCTCATGGCCCCCTGAGTAAAGGGGACTGAACTTGATTGATTCCCGTAAGGGTGTGTCTCTTGTCCCAACATATCGCTTGTCAGTAGAATCGAGGAGAACCCGGAAGTTTTCTGTTTGTCGTAATCCATATATGCGGTCCACAATCTCCAAGTTTCTGAACTTGAGTGGTTGTAAAGATATTCGAAGGGGAGGATCGTGTTTAATTCTGGCCTCCGCTCGGTCAGAAAAGAGAATATTAATCCTACTGTCGAAACTGCGGAGTATTAGATACGGCTTTTTCAATCTCCACATATAAATATGTATAGTCTTACTTGTCTCCCCAGTCTTTTGGGCATCGACAAGGTTTCCGATTTTTCCGTCTATACTCCAGCATCTCCATATCCTCGTTCAAACCAGTTGTCGCCGCAGGTATTTCAGATTCCCATATCCTATTACGACACCGGGGGCTGCACTTATTGAATGAACATGACTAGTCAGCATAGTTCGACAAACTCTCAGGTAATATTTATCACCTACCAAGCTACCTCCACCGTGAATCTGTACATGATTTCGTTTTCAACTTTGAACCTCCATCCGAATTCATTTCCACTATCTTCGCGATAGCAACGATCAGCCAGGCTGGATAGACGTTCAGCACGCTTTGGCAGCTCCTTTCTCCATGGTTTTGTCGAGATATCTCTAGATATACTCTCAACAAATGAGTCGTACATTCTATGACCGAGCTCTTGTATATGTGCAAAGCGTTCCTCATGAGATTGCGGCCACCGATGTCGCTCGTTGGGGGTAAGGAATTCGATTCCCAGCTTTGTAGCTTCATCAGAACGGCAGGCAAACTCGGTCGGGTTCATTGTGATGTGAAGCAGGGCAAATTCACTCAAGGATCGGCCTCCATAATTCAAAGGGAGAAGGAACAGAAACATTTCAATGCAGCTAAGTGGACTATGCGTTAGTTTCAATAAGTAATACCTGATTGTGTTCATTCGGCGGCTAGAGAGTAAACTTGATTGGTGCACTTGTTTTGTAAAATCACATAGACCTCAAGTGCTAGATATGGTTGGACCTTGTTTTACCGATTTATTTGAGTTAGAGCTCTTTTCTTTGATGCAAAAAAAATCAGAAACCATGAAAAAAAATCTTTCACTTGAGCAGTTTGTGGTGTGCACCAACCAGGCATTGAACAAAGCTGTCAAAAATGATGATTGACTGATTCTGTTGGTCTTGATTAGACCGCGGCAGCAACCGCGAAAACCGTGGTTAACCAGAAACCCAACCAAAACCATGTCGCAGTCTAGGCTGAAGTGGCGCCCCGCTAGGGCGGCGGGCCGCCTAGGACCGAATCGTGGGCGTTAGGTGACCATGGCCATGCAATATCTGTTGTATTTGCTTTTGCTTCAGCCTTTTTTTCTTGAATAGTCCTATAATGAGCGAATACGAGAACCTTGAAATACTGGGTTTATTGCCCTTGCCCATCTATCCCTTTCGACGCCTTTGCAGAGTGACATCGCTCGTTGGCTAGTGTCTCTCAAGCCACATTTTAGGCATGTGGTGTTCTCGCCAAGTCTGGGAGTATTGGCAGCTGGACTAATTGGGTCACAGATTGCTTGGAGTGATGCCTCATTATTTGCAATTATATAGTATCTAAATGATATGACTGAGCACAATGGCCAATGCGTTGTTTGTTTGAAATCGAAATTATGGTGGCTTCCCCTAACGATACTTCCGTTGAGATATTTCCAATGCTAGAGAAAATTAAATTGTCAGAGAGACTGCCTGCTTTGACTCGATGAACTTTGAATCTGGGTATGACAGAGAGCGGAGAGCTTGAATAATCGTTCACTGTAACTGCGCAGTAAGTTATGTTAAATTCAATATTCGATACAAGGTTAATAGCAAGAGAAAGTAAAATATGACTACCACCAACGTATAATTTACGGGAAATAAACAAAGGAGCAAGTCTTGATATCCTGACTGCGCGGGGAGCGATAGGTTACTCAAAGTCACCCCGGCTTTTGAATTTTTCTTATTCTCCCAGCTAGTCAAAAGAAGATTGATGGGAGGATTTCACGCGTCGCATTACTTAGTTTCCATCCGTGGGAAAGGTTACCCGAGCCCAATACCACTAGTATTGATGAAAGGCCACAACTGAAAGATACTCCGGAAGAAAAGAAGCGCAAATTCAGTTGCCCGAACACAAAGATCGAAAGGTATGACTTATCGTACTCTTCTTGAGCCTTACTATCGTGATACAGCAAGCCGCTCTATATGACCACACCAGTCCAATATCGTATCTTTGAAATATTCTCAGACCTTCTTTTCGAACGTCCATTTAGCTATTTGTCAAAATATGTGCCTACGAGTTTAAAGGCTTTACCTACATCGCAGTTTTTCCCGCCTTGAAGCTCGCGCTGCGTATGGAAGTGCTATTTACTGCTGATCTCGCGATGAATAATGCAAAATCTATGAACAATTGACAAAAGCGTCAAAGTGAAGTGCCCTCATTGATGCTTCGATGTCTCTTGGCCAGAGAATAGAGGGATCTTGCAGTCTTTAATCAGGTCCAAAGCTTCGTTCTTCCGTCTTTCACCGAGCATGTTTGCACTTTCCTCCAAGCGAGTCTCCACAACACGTGGTGCCGCCTGAACATATCGCTCTAAAGCTCTGATTGTTACCTTGAAGCCAGGCGAATCGATACCTTCAAACTTGCACATATCTCGGTGATTTGCAGCGATCCCACATCGATTGGTTCCATCTATCACTGGTGCGGCACTGCTACGTGCCACAACATAGTCCGTTGAATATATAAGGTTTGTCGGAAGCTGCTCCCAGAAGAAGTATATATGGTATCGAGTCATCATCGGTGCAAAGTCTTGCGTTATGTTTTGCAGAGTTTCAGAGTCTACTTCGAGCCCTGTGACTAGACTTGTCTCAAAGCGAGTAATCCTCCGCGGGACAACAGCAGATACAAATTTTATTAACCTGTTCGCTGGACGGGCGATTCCTGATCCATTATGGGGTGTCCCGAAAAATAGAATGCCGAATGTGCACGTATAAATCAAGTGAAGACGAGCACTCCTGTGGGATACATGACCAGCAGCTATAGTCAATGCTCGCTTCACTATGATGC
Source organism: Penicillium steckii (assembly GCA_018340795.1). NCBI lineage: Eukaryota > Fungi > Ascomycota > Eurotiomycetes > Eurotiales > Aspergillaceae > Penicillium > Penicillium steckii. The sequence goes on from JADDUG010000011.1 coordinate 33,142, forward strand.
CGCCCAGAGAATGACATAAGAAAATTATCGGTCTTGTCGATCCATCGTCAACCTATTGATATTGGAACATCAATTTAGTGATGAAGGCTGATGAATGATTTAGACTTCAAAGGATTCCCGTACTCACTTCTCGGTTAATTTGAAGCTCTTCAATAAGCGTTTCTGCATGATGGAGAATTCTGTCTGATGTCGTTGATTTTCCACCCCAAGAGTTTGTGTTTGCTAGATAGCCCCAGCTTAGTACCCTGGCATTTGGAATCTTCCTTGGGAGAAGATCTCTGAGCCAACATATCTGGCTTTTCTCATGTGTCCACGTCCGGATAGCATCGCCCTGCAGCCCGTGTACAGCTACAATACTGTTAAGCTTAGTAAAACGCCCATTAATTACTAGGTTGACATACTCAATATCTATAACTCCTCCCTTAGGTTTGAATAGTTCAACTATCCCCGTATGCTCAGAGCCCATATCGTATTTCGAAGTGAACTCGAACAGTCAAGCATAAGATGTGCGGTGGAATAGTATGGCAAAATGGAAAAAATCCCGATTCCTAGTTTAGGGGCGAACCCCAAATTAATACACGTGTAACGTTATCTGGGGTACTTATGTTAACTGGGTGCATCAACCCTGTTGTGCATGTCACATTTATACAGTATTTATAGGTACAGGCGCTAAATTCTTGTGAGATGATACTGCCTCAATTTTTAGCGCCTCATGTTGTGTCCACGATTTATCTTGAGCATATATCATACATCTGAGATGATGTAGGAATGTGGCTTGCGCCTTGGCAAAATCCTGGAAAAGGCAGCAAAATGTATTCCGGGCTCAACTGGTGCCTTCTACCCGACTTAGAACCATACAGATTTGCAATACGTATCAGTGTGACGAGGGTCCTCACAAGGAAGCATAAATGCAGATCCCAGTCCCGATGTGATTACTATTTATAAGACAAGAACGAATCGCGATTTGATTTGAATTCCTAGAGTGCGTATATGGTCCAGGAACCAACGCAAGATCTTATTTTTTTTCTACGTAGGCGAAAACCGCCAGAAAATAGGATTACCAAGAAAAATGAAGGACTTTACAGCTTGACTACCCAGACAGGAAGACCGGGGGTTTTAGATACGCACGACCAATACACCAACGCTAAACATTTCTGCCAAGGAACTAACTATGCACCCCCTAAAGTCGAGCCTTTTCAGGAAGCCGGTTCACATGAAACACGAGTGAGCCAGTATTTATAGGCTAACGCTATTTCAACTAATCATGCCCACTCAGCCGCGTTCAGGGATGCTAAACTACATAGAAGTACTGGATTCTTTATGGATGTCAAGTTTGACCTGGTAAAGAAATATCTCCATGACTTAATACATGGAGTGCACGAAATGGGATCAAATAGTCGAAAAATTCCGTGCTAGCTCTGGAGATCTGCACACTTGTAGAAGTGTCAGATTCGTTGTATGGATACACAGATAATTTACGAATTTATGGATCAAATTGACTTGTACATATGAGCTTCAGTACATAATTCTAGGAAAGGACTGAAGGTATTCATGACTCGGACAGTTTTACCCAGCAGCCTTCTTTCATGGATAGAACTAAAGTCATTTTCTGCCTTTCGTATGCCGTCATTGGGCAACCCTCTGTCTTATGACTGGACCAGCCAACCCAATCCCGCCGGGGTACCTCCATCGCTAATTCTACCTTGGGATACCGCTGCAGAATCCTTATCACAGTACACGATGCCTCGATCAAAGCAAAATCTTCTGTATCAGCGAATCAGACAAGTTGATAAATCGTTAAAAGGCTATGGTATCAACTTACGTCCTAAACAGACCCGAGGTCCACCATTGAAAGGTAAATAACCCCATTGTTTGCTCAGAGAATTTTGAAACAATGGGAGATTTTCATCTTCCCAACGCTCTGGTCTAAAGGTTTCTGCGTCAGGGCCGTAAAGGTCCTTCCGGCGATGCATTGCATAGACACAAAAGGCGACATTTTCGCCCTTGCGAACAAGTACTGGAGATTCTTGATTGGGCCCGCCGCCTACTGGTAAAACCGTTGTGCGGTGGGCTGTTCTTGTATTAACTGGAACTGAGGGGTAAAGACGAAGAACTATATAATTGTCAGACTATCGATGCAGCCGGCTAGGTATATAACAAAGAGACGTAATGAGGTAAAAGACTCACTTTCCTTGAGCACATTCTCGAGGTATCCCAGCTTCTTCAGATCATCCCGAGTAAAGTCAGTTCTTCCATTCAGCTTTGATTCAATCTCCTTATTAAGCCGAGATAAAACATCTGGGTGCTGAGCAAGGTGATAGCTAAGGTATTGCAACATTAATGAGACAACAGCCACAGACACACAGGGATTATGGAAATACTTACAATGTCCATGTAAGGAGACAAGCTGTTGTATCTCGACCAGCGAGTAAAACATTTAGTAACTGTGCCCTCAACGCCTTTCGATCTGTTGAGCTTTCTGCAATAGCATCAAAGAGACCGTAGCGGCTGCTTCCCTCCGAATCCTCTTCAGCTTTGTTATAGCGGGAGTCAATGATACTGTCCATAAAACGATGTACTGTATCGCACGAATTTCGAAACTTTTTGCCTCCAATCATCCAGTATAAATCCAGTAGTCGAAAACGCTGTACAACATAGTTTTGCGCAATCTCAAAAGCCTCGGCAAAATTGCTGCCAGTTGAGGACTGTTTCCCAGCAAGACTGTTGATCGATCTGCCAAAAAGATATTCCGTTGTAGTGTCTAGAGTGAGTTGAAAAAATAATGATTGCAGATCAAGGCGGTCGCTTTTTTCTGAGATACGATCAAGAAGATTGTCGATGTGTACTTGGAAAATTTCTAGGCCGTTATACTGTTGTTTTCCAAACTGTGGCTGAAGCATCTTTCTGGAGTGTCTCCAAGGTTCACCCTCCTGAGTGAAAATGCCATCACCGAGAAGCGGGAAAAATATTTGACGACGAAGACCAAATCCGAAGTCTGGTATATTGTTAGCCTACGACCAAAAGATCATTAAGTAAGCGAGAATTTCACCCTTCTCCTGGGACAACATCATCGCTTCCAGATTTCTAGGCTCTATTGTGCCGAAAGCAATCGTGCCTAGGAATTTCTGCTCCAAAGTAGTGCCGACATCCCTAAAATGGAATGTGAATAGGTCCATCAAGCGCTGGTCGGCATCAGCCGTCCATATTTGTATCAGTCGATCGATACCCAATGGCCACCAATTCTTGAGCCTGGGGGCCTTTTTGCAGCCGTTCTGATCGCCGATGCTACAATCCACCTAGAAATAGTCAGTATTGTACACACACCCATCTGTGGGCAGATGGACCATTAAAACTTTACCTTGTAAGCTGTGAACGCTTCTTGCACACGGTACAAAACCCATGCAACTAAAATAGACGCGCAAGCGACTGCTGTCAAAGTCAGCATTTTCGCAAGGTGCTTAGTACAATGAGTTGAAAATGACAGAAATCGCCAAAGAGGTTTGCAAATTCTTATTTAGCACAAGGCTGTTTCGAAGCGAAGGTGGTATGACTTAGCCACGGCGTTTAGTGTGCCACGCTGCTAGTTAAGAACCCCCTGAAATTGACTGGTTTGGTGGACAAATTAGATAAAATTGGATGGTCATACTGTTTACGGAGGACAGGGGAAAAGGGACAAATCTCAACCCACTTCAGATCATTCCTTAAATTTGGGATAGTGGCGAAATTGATGCATTAGCGCGAGACCGGTCGTGACGGAGACTGCATCCCAGCGTCGCAACCTCTCAGCTGCTTTATCTTCTGACAGGGATAATCTACCAATCGCTTAGCGCGTCATAATCCTTCGGCAAACCTGACCCCTCTACGGAGTACTTTGACACACTTATGGGCCCCATTAATCCTGCGGGCTTCACTATAACCCGACTAAGACCGCGTCGTCGTTGATGAACCTCGTAGACTGCGGAACACCCCTGATCTTTGCAGACACGGCCTCAAAGGCCCCATTTCCTGTACTATTGATATGATAATCTTAATTCAAATTGTCTTATGGTTCTTCCACTTGTCCTTTCTCGCCTGGTCGCGACTCCCTTGTAACTTGCTTGGAGGTTCTCCTCAATGCCGGTGAACACCGTTTTTCCCACTGCCGCTGGCGGAAGCGCGGATCTATCCGTCGAGTAAGGTTTTGGCTTAACGTTGCACCATCCGCTCTTCGTACGACCTTGGAATTTGAACCCGGCTAATCTGATCTCTAGTATTATTTTTGTACATGGGCTGGATGAGAACGCGACTTCAGCTTGGACGCATGAAGAATCCGGATGCTTTTGGCCCCTCGATCTGCTTTCTAAGGAAAACGACATCAAAGCCCGCATTTTGTCTCTGGAATACAAAGCCGACGTGCCATCATTCTTTGGCAGTAGCTCAGCGGACAGAATCCTTCATCATGCACAAACGCTTGTTGAAGAGCTCAATGCGGAACGAGAGCATGATGGTTCCAACAGACGACCGATCTTCTTCATCTGCCATGGTCTAGGTGGGATCATTGTCAAGAAGGCCTTGATCTACTCCTCGATGAGTACATCGTCTAAAGTCTCTCATTTACATTCCATTTTCACATCAACGTTCGGCCTTATCTTTTTCGGCACTCCACATGAAGGTGTGCAGAAAGCGAATTGGTCTTTATTGACAAGTGGTTGGAAGGGACTTTTGAAAGATCGCAGCAACCTCGTCTCTGCGATGCAGAAGGACTCAGAGACACTGGAGAACATCACTGAGCAATTCGCGCCATTGCTGAAGCATTTCCATATCCACAACTTTTGGGAATCACTGGAGACACATCGGACTATGGCCCGAGGTTATATTGTCACCTCCTCTTCAGCGGCTCCTGCGTGGGACGATACGGGTCGCTCTAGTCTCCCTGGGACACACTCTGGAATGTGCAAGTTTCGCGACCGAGGGGTATCTGGATATAAGACTATCCACGGGATTCTCGTCAGATTCCAGAAGCTGGCGGGGCCCGCCGTATCAGCACGTTCGAAGCAAGCTGATGATTTTCTACTCGCCCAACGACAATTCGAGGCTAACGAGATCTTGGCGTTTAATGTTCACAAGGGGAATAGGCCTTTCAATCTCACGTTGGAAATGACAGCCAAAATTGAGAACAAACATTTCTTGGTCCCACGCGAGATCACCACCGAGTTCTATATAGGAAGAGAAAAGTTGGCACTTGATCTGCGAGAGAGGTTTCTTGCACCCTTGGATAAACAAAAGCGCTATGTTCTCTATGGGATTGGAGGATCTGGTAAATCGCAATTCTGTTTGAAGTTCGCTGCGGATAATAAGCAAAGGTAAGGTGACTTGATACGAGAGTGAGCTTTGCTATACATTTAAATGCCTATTGATAGGTGACATTAGACGTGTTGTGATTACCCCTGCGACTGATGCTTTCAGTTGCTGATACCCTCAAATGTACATGAAATCAAGATGAAGAAGCTAATGTTCGTGGAGTCAGATTTTGGGGGGTTTTTTGGGTAAATGCCAGCACCCAGGCATTTGCTGAGCAGGCATTCTGCAACCTCGCTCGTATTAACAACCTCGAGGAAAAGTTTGAAACAGGCATGCATTGGTTATCAAAGCAGGAGAGACCATGGCTTCTCATCATTGACAATGCAGACGACATTCAATTCGATTATGCTCGTTATTTCCCGGCCGGTGGAAAGGGACATATCATACTTACCTCCCGCAACGATCAGTGTCAAGTACACGCAACAATAGGATTCCAAGAGTTCAACAGCTTGGAGGAGAATGATGCTATAACCCTATTATTACACGAATCCCAGCTCCCTGTGGCTAACGAGAAATATAGAAAGACTGCCCATGCTATAGTCAAGACTTTAGGGTGTCTTCCACTTGCACTCATTCAAGCTGGTTCATCCATTCAACAAAACATATGCTCATTGGACGAGTACTTAGACATCTTCAATTTTTCGAAGAAGATCATTTTCTCAAATCACCGAATACAGGGCAGAGGCTCCTATGAACATAATATTTACACAACATTTGAGGTTTCTTTCAACGCCATTGCCAAGATGCGGACGCAGAGAGCAATGGATGCTGCTGAGATCCTTCAGTTAATTGCCTTCCTTCATAATGACGAAGTGCCCGAGGCCCTTTTTCGGAATGCATGGAGCAGTATGTCGATTCATAGAAAGGGAATTCCCAAGGCTGTCTATGAAATGGTTGCAGGTGCTTTTGGAGATCTTGTCACACTTTCGACGTCCTATTGGGGCTGGCTTACGTTCTTGGCCGAAGGTCGCTTTCCACAAATATTCTCACAGGCTGGTACACGATGGGATAAAATTCGTTTTCGGGATGCAATTGCTCTTCTTCGCTCGTACTCTTTAATATTCCAAAATACCACTGTGGAGAGTTACTCAATGCATCCGATGGTTCAATACTGGGCCCGCGAACGCCTCAGACCTCGAGCACAAAAATTGTGGGGCATGATAGCAGCAAGAGTTCTAGCAGAAGGCATTACCACAGCAGCAAAGGAGTCGGATGTCATCTACAGGAGGCATCTAATACCTCACGTTGATTCTTGCTTGAGGATTGATGCTGTTGACTCTCGGCAGGGTATCGAGTTCGAAGATTCCATCTCTCGTCAATTTGCTAAATTTGCCGCTATATATTCCGAAGGGGGTCGCTGGGTTGATGCCTCGAAAATCCAAGAACTGCTTCTCAAACACAAACGAGAGAAATTAGGAGAAGACAGCGAAGAAATACTCGAGGTCATGGCTGGACTCTCAGAGAGTTATTGGAATTCGAGTGACCTTAAAAAAGCTCTCAAGATACAAGAAATTCTTCTAAAGAGTTGTGAGCAGCGTCTGGGATCATGTGATCCGCGTACCTTGCAAACAATGAATGCTCTAGGGCGCACAAAATGGTTATGTGGTTCGATTTCTGAGGCCCATAAGCTCGGAAAGCAAGCTTATGAGCTTTCAACTAAAGTCCTTGGCGCAGACCACCCTCTTACTTTAAGTGCCATGACTAACTATGGTCGTAGCTGCGCTCATCTTGGAGACTGGAAAACCGCACGAAGATTGCTTATGGTGGCTTGGGAGTGGCGAATAAAGATTTTGGGTGAAACACATTTGGACACACTAGAGACGATGCAAGAGCTTTCAATGTGCTGCCTTTCGCTCAATGAAGTTGACGAAGCGGCAAATCTAATGTACTTCGTGTTGGACAACAGGAAGCGTCTTCTGGGCCCAGAACACGCCTATACTCTTTGGTCTATGAACGATCTTTCTAAGATATATTGTGCTCAGGGATACCCAAGAGATGCCGTGGATATTCTCATTCCGACCAAAGAAATTGCGTTGCGTACCTTGGGCATAGCCCATATAGGTACCTCCATGACATTCTTCAATCTCGCCCATTCCTACACATTGTTAGGTGAGCTTGGCCAAGCTGAATCAATTCTGATGGAACTGATTCAGCGGGAGGAATCATCAATTGGACCGGACCATGCCGATGTATTCTCCGCGAAATTTGAGTTAGCCCGTGTGCTGAGGAAAAAGGGATTCTTGAGTAAGGCTCGAAGAATGTCGCAGCAGGCCCTTGAGGGTAGAAGTGCAGTCTATGGGCCTAAGGGTCCTCGAACGATTCAAACTAAGAAATTATACGAAACGATATGTCGAGAGATGAAAATGACAACAAGCACTGAGGCTTAATACCACGGACAAGCAGCTGTTTTTTAGGGTGTCGTTTGTCTTTTGTCTTTTGTGTTTCTTTTTTTCCATTCCCTGCGAACAGCTGCGTGACCTATTCAGTTTTCCCAGTTCATTCAGTTCATTGAGTCCCCTGCTGGAATCAATTGTCAGTGTTTCCTTGGTTGCCGACCTCAAGATGAAGTCTGGCCAGTGGAGATATTCCATGACCAGCAATAATTTCGCCGTTTTCGTCCTGACAGTGAGTTCCGGGATTATTTATTGTTTCCTCACTTACCTGGTTACTTGAGATTGACTTTATTCTCATTGATACTGCATCGTCAACTCTGATTGCCCGGATCTCTACCTCGTTCTTTGCTCACTTCCGAGTGTATTACTCGGGTTTTCTGGCATTTGAATGTATCTTGGGTGCCATGAGAACTGGAGTGGATGCGATCGCCACTATGCAATATGGGAATCTTCAATCAGTGTCTCTTATAGGGAGCTTGACTCGAGTCAAATTTTTGTCTGTTCAGACAGCTCCAAAGTTTATAATTGTATATTCTTTGTCTTCCAGTTTTCCCAAAGTTATAATTCTTATATTATAAATGCACTCCAGACTTTTTCTCAAGGGAATGACAGAGCCACTGTCTGCTTTCCTGCGACTAGTAAAATGGAACCACTACAATTAGCACAGACTGCTGCGACGAGCAAGATGGACTATTGCAATCAGTAAAACGGACCTCCAAACGGACAAGAATTCGGAGAGACAGAATGTATGTCGTGGGAATACGTAGTTTTATTATTTTGTCGAAGGAGCTTAGGAAGTCTGTTTGTGATTGGCAGGGCGTGAAGTTGCTGTAGAACACATAGATATTTAAATAATAATTCCACCAGGTTTGGTTTATTCATATAGTATAATATTTAGAGAACTGACAAGTTTTTATTGCGTCCTTTCTACAAATTTCCAGCTATCAATATCCACTAAAAATGAGATTCAAAAAAGAAAAATAGATAAGCAGAGAGAGTATCGCGGCCGTATTTCTTGCAACGGTATAATAATATTGTCTCCAAATAACTAAAATCACGCGGAATCACATGATAATCTTCCGCAGGGTGTGGTAAAAATGACAATGCTACAATCCGAAATAGGCTTAGTTCCCTGTTCCCCATACTGTATAATACTGCTATCTGACTTTATATTCATTCAAGAAGTATCACACTCCAATTTTATATCTGTTTTGCGGTTCTCTGGAACTTAGCTAGTCACAAAAAGAATCAATTAAAATAGCTAGAATTCTCTCAACAGAATCTTGAATCTTATCTTCAGAGATTCCATAAATCGTATATTGTTTTATAAACTACTATATCTTTTTGTATTACTAGGATATATAATAATATAAACCACTGAACTGAGAGCCACACCAAATTCAGATAAATAAGATATTAAGACGATTGCTGATTTGTTACAGAATTCAGATATCGATACAATATATAAACCACTCCCGCCCCTATCGCTCATAGTATAAAGTTTCTGAACTGCAGCGCCTCAGAAAACAAATCAGCTTTCTCTCAAGAGTATTCAAAATCGGCAGATTATTATAAAGGGAAGTACTGTTTTGTGTACAGAACATTAATAGATTCGAAAACACTTTCCCAAGTATTGAAAAAGTCAGAGTCCCTTTCTATCATAAGCTGTGCCAGAATACTAGATTACGATATTAAGCTCAGGGTTCTTATTCTGTCCTCATTGATAGCAAACTACGACAAGCGGTCTATGATATAGCATTTGAAATCTTGTCAAAAACGCAACTCGATCCACTTATGTCATATGAAACAGATAAATATAGACTCCAGACTTGCTTTATCGACGTTCTCAATTCTGATGATAGTGTTATGACTTCTGACACCGTGATGGAATCTCCACCAAGTTCTATAATCACACCTAAAATACGTCCTCAACAATATTCTGCTAAATCATGCAGTGCGCAGAAAAGGAAGTCAAGTAATGCCAAAAAGAATAGATAGTAAGCAAGCAGAAAACCTCATATGCAAGAACATCAACCAACAAACTGGAAGAGTGACGCATCGTCGATTTTTTCTACACGGATTATCCTTTCCGCGACTTTATAGTAGAAAAGTCCATCGTACAAAACAAACATGCTAGGCAGACCCCTCGGGACCAAGGACAGACACTCCTGCGGCTCGACACTAAACCCGAGTGTGTACCATCCCTTGCAATGGGAGCATTGACTGAACTTTGTATGTTGTTTGCAGCCTTCATCCAGGTGCGAGGCAAGACTATCTTCCATCATGGCAGTCATATATTTGCCATCATGTGAGCGAATCCGTGTTTTCCCTTCATGTTTAGAGAGCTGAAAGGGTATCCCATCACTGTACTGATTGGGCCCAAAATACAGCGCGTTATCAAATTCTCTGGCATCACCTAACCAAAGACTATCGCCATTGATAAGATATAAAGAAAACAATTTATCGGGGTGGTAGAGATCAATTCCGTCAGCGGAAATAGGATTGTCCACATCAATAATTGGATGGGAAATTGACGGATGAATAGGGGGCTCGGCCTCACCGTAGTCTCCCTCAGGATCAATTTGCACTTTAATGGCGTCTTTAATGTTGCCTGTCCATTGTCCGTCCTGAGCTAGGTAATGCGATTCTTTGCCAATAAAAAATACATCTCCTTCGTAGTCCGGGTAGTCGTAAAGATCGGCGATGAATGTGCGATTATGAATTATTTTTTTTTCGTCATTAGAAATGTAAAACAGGGAGCCACGGGCATGGTAATCTCTGTTTATCTCAAATCCGCTGCCGTTATAGTGAATAGCAAGATATTGGCCGGTAACTATGAATCGGAATGGCCTATCAAAACCTTCATTCTCCATGTCGGGTATTTCGTTTCGGGCAAAGAAAACCTGTCCATAATCAGCCTAGTTCTCTATCTTTCCGAGGCAGTGTCTGTACTGGGAGGGCTAAGCAGAAAAGAATCGCTGCAGATAGCCAAAAATCTCGAGTGCCCAACAAGATACTGAGCCGCAGTAGGACCATATGTAAGAGTGGAGGATTGAGAGAAAAAACCGTAGTATCGGATCTTTCCCATTAATTTAACCCTAGATAGGCCCTGGTAAAGCGACAGGCCCTTTGTTGTGAGCAACCTCGAGATGCAGAAAATATCGACAGAGTATTGTTGACAGGTTGCAAAATTGAAGGTTCCAGAAAACAAAGTTTGCCGGGTTTGCATCGAGCCGTCACAGACAGGAAGTTCTCGACTAGTCATTCATGTCGGGACTTATATCAATAAATTTAGGCTATAAAACCAGGTACCATTACTGTATATATTCATAACTCGTAATTTACGTGATTCCATGTTAGATTTAGCTAATCATGTGATTAGAGTTCAAAAGAATCTCTCTGTTTTTTGATGTGAAAGGCGATAACCGGCGTTACTGTACTTGTTTTGTTAGAACGTTCTCAGGTCTGTGAGCGCTTCAGTTAAGTCAAAAGCGGGGCAATTTCTTAGGAAAGATGCCAGTTCGTTAGAGATCCAGGCACTACGCATACAGAGCAGTGTTATTTTATCAAAATTGCCGATAAATATGGCATTTCTGAAGAACGTATTCATGAGATTCTTCCAACGGATACAGTCCTTTACACGACAATGGAGCCCTGTAACGAGAGACTCAGTGGCAACATGATTTGTGCGACTAGAATTTTGAGGCTCAAAAACGCTTTCTAAACACTTTTCGTAGGCAAAAGAGATCATTGCGCATAATGACAGGCAAGAAAGACTGGGAGCAAGTGGCGTCCAAATTGTGTACCCTGTTCCCCATTGGCAATACAAGATCAGTCAAAACTCGATGGCTGGGCACTGAAAAGTTGAGTGTGGTTACGGAAAAGGCCCTTCAATGAATGTTGTTGATGGTGGCGACAGTACCAAAAGGTTCATTTTCTTTCGGCCCTTTGTTAATGGTGGGAGCACTCACTTATCAATTCTCTAAATCTCTATACATCAGCCACAACCCCCCAGAGTTAGCTTCGTACAGTGAAAGAAAAGCTGCACAGGAATATAAATCTTTTGCTATTTGGAGGCCAATATCAATCGATCTCTTTACACTGCCACGACAATCGGACCCTGAAAATAGCGAAACACCGAAGTTGAGGAGCCTTGATGCTCTATATAATATGCGATCTCTTCGATGGGTAATAATCATTAGGAACCCAGCACATCCTCAGTTTCATAGGATGCATTATACAGCTGAGTAGGGGCCTGCGAACCACGGCCCAAGGGGGTTTTACCAGTAACTAGACCACGCATCGGGTTAGTGGGTGACCACATGCGAATCCCCAGAGTACATGACTACTAATATTTGAAAGCTTTTTAGGAACCTACGATTTCAATTACTGAAGCGTGAGGGTGATCAGATCTAATCTATGAAATGAGTTCACTAATTTGTGGGTGGACTCAGCCTTTCTGCCAATATTTGATGATTCAAAGCGATTGCTGTTGATTGATGAATTATAGATCCGGTGTCCCCCTACTTTCTACATTGAATTACTATACAAATGTGTCTACAGGGCTTCTTGTGTTTATTATTGGCTTATTACAATCTCTGTATGATTTTCAAACCGGGTGTGAAGAAAAGCCCATCATGTATGTGTATTTTGCAATTCTCTTTGTTTGCGAACTCTGTATAGAAAGTAAAGATACGACGATGCAGCCCAAATAAACATCCATGAGAAAAGAATACCTAGAGACAGACCGAAAGCAACATGGAAATCCAAAGTCCAAATGATTGTTGTTAAAACTCCCAGATAGATTATAATCCCAAGGAGCCACCAAAGAGTTAAAATAAACATCATGGATCTGAAGGCTCTCGAATTTTCGTAACGATAGTTATATCGTATACGAAACTCCCGGTCTTGTAAACCATCAACCGAAATAAAGTCCTCACAAGCGTAATATATGAACGGTCGAATTCTTGTTTGTCTTTCTTGGGAATTGATGCCGATGGGAATCTTGATTGGAAGAATCGTCACAAACATCAAAATTGCGAGGAACGCAAAAAGAAATCCTGGTGAGTACAGATAGAGACGCTGGATTTCTCGAGTGCTCCCTACCAGAAAAGGGACTAAAGCACATATCATCGCGACACCGTATACCCATGAAGTTGCATCTAGTTCCCATCTAGAACGAGAGAGGAGAGGAGCGCATTCTGCGGGATGTTTCAAGAGGCGGTAAACACGAACGATCAAGATGTAAAGTTCTCCTATTCCGAAGGAAAGGATTGAGTATCCGAGAATATGGCGGTCGAATTCGGGTGTCATCAGAGGACAAACTTCGCGAAGTGTTCTGTAAGCCTGGCATTCGCACTTCCAAGAAGCCAAACTTTTTCCGAACCAGGTGTAGTAAATTATGCATGGAAGGACGAGGTCGAAGAATATGATCAGTGGGGGGCCAAGAAAGACTGCCGGGTGATCTGCAAATTTTGGGCTTTTCTGCGCGAGCCGCTCATGTAAATCCACTGTCATTTGAACCAGTTAATTTTTTCCCAATCATCCTAGCAAACAGGGAAAGGCAATGCATTCGAAGAGCTGACTTTTTAATCAGGATGAAGAAGATTACTCGTATGCAATAGCCATTTGCAGTCTCTCACTATTGCATTCCGTACAGCTCTGCCGTGACTCATTCATTTGCCATGAGTATTGTACTGGTCGCGCAAGTTTTGCTAATATCATATCGACGAAAGAATAGCGATATAATTTAAATATTTCTGAGCTGCGTCATCGAAAATGTGCGCACGAATAAAAATGATATATTTTCATACACGGGCAGCTACCGAGCGAAAGTATGGTTTAGTTGGAACCGAGCTATGGTAGGCGATCGATCTCCTAAACGGCTGTAGAATAACAATGGCATCAAGGATTATCATGTACAAGTCATATCAATTGAGATACACTCCTGGTACTATTTGGATAATGGCTGGGCCTTGTAGACAACGATTTTCATCTAATACATGGGCAGTGCCCGGCAAAGCAACGAATATACTATGAGATGTAGAACGCTATATGTTATATGTTCAATTAGCGAAAGCTCTCACCGCCCTGACAAGCTGACAAAATGACGTCGACTAGGACTCTAATTTATAACGATCGAGCAGTCAGAGACCAGCTTTCTTAATCACATGCGGGCAATAGAAAGCCTATTCGTCATCCATTTCAAACCATCTTGATATTTCCTTTACAATGGAGCCTCCGACGACCAAGCCGATTGGCCACAAAATCTAAACCTCATAATGTGACTATTTCCGCCAAATAGAATGTGATATTGTGTAATATTACTCCCTGTGACCATAGTACCTTGTAGCACTGTAGCCCTTATCAATCCCATGAAAGTTTGAATTTCCCCGTGCCAAGTGTTTGTAATGAGTTTATGGATATGAGCCTTCTAGTTTATCTGAGCGTACGGGAGTCATCCCAAATAGTCCAAGGATCTTTTGAACCAATCTCTACATTTCATTGAGACTAATATTGAAGCCTTTGCCAATAATATCATGGAAATTTCGACGGGACACATCTGCGGGTAAGTTTGACGATAGCCACTTGAAAAAATCCCCCTTATGAAATTTGAGATATCGCTACAAGGGACGAGTAGACCTGAGCATGAGCATGCCCATGAGCAGTTTTTTAAAAGGCCGGCTCATCATGAGCCGCTCATCTCATGAGCTGGGGTGCTCAAGTTAATTGGCTTCAAGGGGATCCTGATTATCATACTATATTTAAAGTACGCGCTACTGTGCTTTTTTTGGTTTAACAGAACTATTAAATTGTGTTTCTAGTGTGAAATAGTATTTCAAAGCTGCTAATATAATTTTTATGACACTAGTTTTCTGATTTATTATTTTGAAGGAAGAGACTGATATAATGAACTTCAGTGGGAGAAGCGTGGCAGGCACTTAAGCCTATCGATGTTTCGCATATTCGCTCAGCTAGAATAAAACAAATGGCGGTCGCGTGACTCACTTACCCACACTAATTGAAACTCACATTTTTCTCAGACGGCGATTAGATGTTTCTCCACTAGACTAGATGGAATGATTGGCAAGTATTAGCATTTGATATGCGGCTAAATACATTTAATAGACAGATGAGTGCAGGCTCGCGTTTGCAACAATGTTTCTGCTGTCAGATATTCCAATCTCGTGAGTGACATTTACTATAGTAATTCGCCAAGCCTATATGTACCCGAATCTTTTGAGAGCTATAGCCAATAAAATCCTGTAATTAACTCTGCCAGTGCACCCTACCAACCGGATTGCGAGATAGTACTGAAAGTGAACACCCTTAGATAGATTCTTTGTTTGCTATAGGCGATTTTTAAAGATCTAGCGAACGAAGACAGCTGCGAATATATATAGAATTGTTAAAAAGTCCTGTCGACTTATATGAGTTTCTGAGCTTCTCACAGGTTTACCCAGATCCTCCACTTTTATAACTGAATCTTTTAATCCGTAAGTCGTTACCAAATCTCTGTCCATTCTTCATCTAGATCCGTCATGCCGAAAAAGGGGATTCTGTGCAAACTTCTGCCTGCAAAATCTGGAAACAATATACAATAGCGGCCGTGCATATATAATGAACAACGTCCTGATCCATAGACTCTTCATCGTCTGTTTGAACAGCCTGGGCGGCCTGTACGGTAGTGCACTCACCTTCTAGGACAGCAAACCTGAGCATAGTTTCTATGGACACGAATTTCCTCCTACTATCGCGCAGGATGGTCTTGGTGTGAAGCAAATTGCTGTCATTTTTGGAGGCTCTAATGATGTGATATGCTCACTCTGGATTACTCGTTCGTTGGCAAGAATTCTATTCGTGCTATTGTACCTATCCCGACATTTGCTGGTCACTCCGCGTGGTGTATCAGCTAGGTTGAGACCCTAATAAATAGAGTTGGCTACTGAGGGGAGCTTTTCTAAAGGATCATTTTCAGAATGTGACGATAATCGGTGAAAAAATGGCTTCGAGCCAATTAGATCATATCTGTTTTCGATGCCCATTACTAGTAAAATGACAGCATTTCCAGCGACGCAACCTCTTGAATGCATTTTTTATCTTTATTTTTCTTCTTGCTCGCCCCTTTTTTTAGAATTAAGCATGGGATTGATTTCCTCCCTTGATTGAGTGGGCGTGGTTTCGTCAACAAGTGCAACTAGAGCATCAAGAGGGTTTACTGGTTCGTTTGGCGAATCAGAAAGCTCGGATTCTTCCGTATCCAATCGCATTTCCTCACATATAGATTCATCGCTACTCTCTCTTTACATATAGTCATCCGCTACTAGAGAATCGAAGCCATTTTCTGCAATAAACTCAGTTTTTCAAAATATTTTAGAATAGGGGTGAGGACATACGTTTCACAAAATTATGGTTGTCTTTCTTCCGTATTGACCTAAAGCCAAAATATATGGGTATCTTCGAACATGCCGGGGGGCAAGTAATTCGGCTTGTGGGCAGCACGATGAGTAGGTCTACAGTGCGGTACATACAGTAATATGGACCCAAAAATCGAGAAACTCAGAGATTTGGATGGGTGAGAGCTGTGGATCAAGGCCACGTATTTTTAGGGCCCCGAGGGATCCGGATACTTTTGCGATGTTAGAAGTGGCCCCACCGGAAGGCAGTAAGCATTCTAAGCCCATTAGGTCTTTGGAGGTCTATTTCCATCGACGGATTTGGTATATTTTGATCTTTAACCAGCTTGAACTCTGTAAAAATGAACTGGCTAACATACATCTCAATGTAAATGACGCGTATGACGCCAATATGAGCCATCTTTCATCTCACCGCTTTATAACTTATGGTGCTGGTATACGGACATAATACATAAGAATGATGTCAACGTACCAATTGCCTGGTAAGACAAATTATATATCCCTCCTCCTTTGCGATGTCAATGTGAAGGCATTAAGTCAAAGGCCAACTATTGCAAGAAATTTAGTAATTACATTTAAAACGTTGAATTGAGCTGAAATTCTCTGTGAACATACACGATGTCAGTCTCGATCACCACAGATGTCAGCAACTATGAGGCTCCCGGACATGGCGAAAGTCAGAGTATGAAAGCCTTGACCTGGCAAGGAAAGAATTCGGTTAAAGTTGGTCAGTCATTCTGTCCATCACCTTAACCCCTAAACCACTTATCTGACTGATACTGTTTGTTCTAGTGGATACGGCTCGCCCAAAGATAATCGATGAAGGCGATGTCATACTTAAGGTCACGGGCAGCACTATTTGTGGGAGTGATTTACATCTATATCACGGTATGTTATGACTTTTAGAAAATTTTTGTAATGATAGATGGTCAAGTATTTACTATGAATGCTTATCTCTTATCAATTTATAGAGGCTATTCCAGATCTTCAGAAAGGTGATATTCTCGGCCATGAGTTCTGCGGTATCATCGCAACTGTGGGACCGGCAGTCAAGAATGTCAAGGTAGGCGATCGTGTTGTGGCATCTTTTCAAATTGCCTGTGGGAATTGTTTTTACTGCAACAAAAAACTGTCCTCAATGTGTGAACGGACGAATGCGAGCGAGGCAGCTTACAAGCTGTATGGACGTCGAACAGCTGGTATGGTTTCCCTCGAAAATTCATTGTTTACACTTGGAAAACTATACTGAGATTGGTTCTAGGCATGTTTGGATACTCCCATTTCACAGGAGGTTTTGCTGGTGGACAGGCAGAATATGTCCGCGTTCCTTACGGTGATGTGAATCTTCTTCAATTACCTGACGATGTTCCTGATGAAAAAGGTCTCTATCTGTCTGATGTGTTAGGAACATCTTGGAATGCTGTTGTTGACACCGGAGTTGAGAAGGGTGACACTGTGGCAATTTGGGGAGCTGGTCCAGTTGGCCAAATGGCCGCTGAATTTAGTTTCTTTAATGGTGCTAATAGAGTTATTCTTATTGACGGTGGACACGGAAAATGGCGGCTGGATTTTGTCAAAAAAATACTACCAAAGCTCGAAACAATTGAGTATACGAATCTCCCTCACAACGAGACTGTTACCTCGACTCTAAAGAAAATGTGTGATGGTCGTGGACCTGATGTGGCGATTGAATGTGCTGCTGGTGAATACGCCAAAGGATGGGCTCATTATTTCGAGCGAATGCTAGGTCTGGAAACAGATACAACTGAGCTTATCAACGAGATGATTACTTCTGTGCGAGGATTCGGGCGCTGTGGGATCACGGGTGTATATGCTGGTTATGTAGGTGCCACATTTTCAATCAACTGTAAGACAACTTTCTTCTAATATGATGATACAGTGCAACCACTTTAACATCGGTTCCTTGATGGAGACCGGAATTCGTCTTATTGGCAATGGACAAGCCCCTGTGCAGAAGTATTGGAAAGACCTTTTGAAATATATTCAACAGGAAAAGATCCATCCCCTGCATATGGTCACCCACCGGTTCAAGCTTGAGGATATGGAGAAGATTTACGATTTATTCAACAAGCGTGACCCGGGTATGCAGAAGATTTTCGTGGAGACAAAGTTTTCTGCTTCTCCAGCACCAGGAACACCTGCATTAACAGAACTTTGAGCTTCGCTGTGATGGATGAAAAGTTTTAGCGGCAAGTCCTGATGTTTTATGTTGGTTTCACATCTTTTCACCATAAGAGAGGCACAAAAAAAAAAGGAAAAGACGAGAAAAGGAAAAAAAGGAATCAATAGGAAAAAGTCGAATGAGAAAAGGAAAACGGATCATTGAAATTGGTATTGCAGTGAAGGATGGAGGTCTTTTCTGTAATTCTGAGCCTGAATTGAGGAGCTCGCCCGTATCTTCTCTATGCTGTGTCTTTTTAGGTCCAAAATCTTAAATAAAAGTCTTGGGGAATTTCGCGATGAGTACTGATGATTTCCCACATTTCTTGTAGAGCATGTTCTGAGAAAAGGTGATGTTCAACAAAATCTGGCACCAAAAAATCTTGGAAAGACCACCAACTACAATCCCATTATAAGAAACTCGTAGGCCACTCGCTACATGGCCGAATCTATGCACAAAACAGGACCTCTCGGCCAGTTCCGCTTAGACTACGAGGATGTCGAGGTACACATACAGCCCGAGGAGGGCGGCACATGAGGCGGAGACGCTGTGTATAGGAAGGGAGTATAACTCGGTGGCTACGAGAGACAGGTTGTGGTAAGGGATCATATCAACGGAAAGTAAACGGACGAGCAAGTAGTATCGGAAAGGTTGTGCTTGACCGGTATTAGCAGGGGAGACTATATGAAGGGGAAGATGCGCAGATAGGCGTGGCCGCATAGACACTAAGAGCTAGCAGTAGCCCAATTCCTTCCTTGGTATTGTTTCATTACTGTTTGTGGGCGTTGGTTAATTGATTTACTATGGCATGACCCCGTATCTCCTATGTTTTTTGATTACGGGTGGCTTGGCGTTTGGATGGTTCTTGTTTCCAATGGAGAAAACGCCTGCATAGCCCTTACGTACTTGATAGGTTGCACCAGTTTAATTGGATCTAGAAATGAACTGAATATTCTGAGTGAACATGCCCGGAATAAGATTGCCTTCCTATGCTACACATAGTGCAGGCGCTTGCCCCCAATGCACTTCACTTTTATATGGCCTGACAATCCCGACAATTGTTTATAATAGCTAAGTGTGCAGATTCCTATATGTAATCCACATTTTATCTACATATTTCACCCGAGAGACCGAAAATTGCGTTTGAATTTATTGATCGTCTGTTATTGTTGAACTAGGTCTGCCAGTGCCGACTAGTTTCCCTTCCTACTCTGCCTGTTTTATTCAAACATGCCTATTCACAACAGTCCGCTACATGCGGTAGCAAGAGAAAAGAAAGGCATTATATGTCATACATAAACAACAGACAATGTAATAATATGAACATACTCGTGGAAACATTTGACTTTAAAAATATTTGAATAATTGACAAGACTTTTTTGAGGCCTCACAACAATTTACTCGGCCTTTGGTTAGAGGCATAAAACCCATGCGTAATTTAATCATCACGCAGAGAGAGCTTCAAGTCCTGATCAACGACCTTTCCACCTTCCAGTCGGACCTGCTCGATCGGTTGAAACACGAAAAAGATACGTAAGATACCAGAGTTGTCTTTCTTTTCCGTCATGTTCCGCCAAGCGTGAGCCGTACCTCGTTGCACAAAAACATCACCCTTTTTAAGCAGCTTTTTCTGACCGGAATCTAGAACTAATTCTGTAGTGCCATCAATCACAACGCCATAATCAAGGGTCGCTGTGCGATGCATCGGAACCACCGAACCTGGAGGTGCCTCAATAATTGTGCAGGAAGTGCCGGTGGGCGGGTTCAAAGGAGATGGGTTCGAGAGCTGCGAATTGTAGTGTTTAATGTCGAGATTGGCTTTAGACTCTGGCGTTGCAGAGCTTGGAGGGGAAAGCCCTTGCACAGGAAAGGTATCTGTATTGAAGGCTAGAGCATAGTCTGATGTTGTTGGTTTACCAGGTGGAACGGGGAACCCAGTAAATGGCACCTGCTCCCCAACGGTATCAGTAAATATAGCTTGACCACTTAGAGGATCGTGAGCTGTTATAATGCGACGAAGCGGCTCGGGCTTTCTTTGTCCAACCGACATGATGAGATAAATTTTAGAAACGGATATTTTGCGTCACTTGTTACATTGATTTGAAGATAATGAAAATCGCTTCCTGGCAGCACTGCCTACTTGTATTATCAACTGTATAATGTAAATGACTCAAATTTAGATAATTGTAAGGTCATAACCAAGAATGAATCATTATCCCGTCATAGTATGAAGATATAGTTGCCATTGTCCGGTTTACTAAGGTCTAGAAGCCCAAGGAATAGCTTTCTACTCAGGATACGGTCACTGGGATACTATTCGAACCATTAATTAATGAGCACCTCACAAATGACCAGACTGTGGGGGATCCGCGGTTTTGTGAAGACCCACTGACCGCAACCGTCAATTGCGGGTAACTTAGGGTAGCTGGGGCTGGTAGAAATAATGCCCGCGGGCAGCTTACCGTCTAGTGCGGGTATCTGGTGCAGGTAGTGGACTCCCTCAAGGCCCACGGCTATGCCGTAGTCTAGTCTATTGAGCTGGTGATGTGTATGAATCCAAAGCTTAGATTGGAGATTAAGACCGGGTTTTCATTGTTGAGAGTCCTGTTGAGTAGCCGGCCGATAATCCTGGAAGAGATGATTTTAGAGGAGTATACAAGAATAAGTAAATAATCTTTACATAAACCTGATATTTTTGTTGTTGTAGAACCTACCACCGCAGCATAAAAGCAACCAAAAACAACCCGGAGCTGGGCAAATAAATACAGAATAGCTATGCACATGAGGGAAATGCATCCAACACGTCAGACCGCGCGCAGCCATATGGACAGGGATATGATGAATTATGTTGCCATAAGAAAGGATCGGTTTCGTTGGCAAGAACGTTCCCAATTAAACGAGATTGATTTGGAAGACCATGGGAGGCCGCAACGATATCCACTGAAGGTATCCGGATCTAGCTAGACCTGGGCACCCGCTCATGAGCGGCTCAATGAGCGGTAAACCGCTCATTAGGTGGGGCGAAGCTAGTTTTTGGCAAAATTGCATTATCATGCAAAAGCTTGGCAGTAATGCAGTGGTATTATGGACAGTAGTAGTAATTAAATTGAATTTATATTGAATTAGGCCAAATAAATTGAATTCCAATTATATCTATTGCTAAATCGGTAATCTAGATCGTTAGCCATACTGTTAGCCATACTGTTAGCCATACTGTTAGCCATACTGTTAGCCATACTGTTAGCCATACTGTTAGCCATACTGTTAGCCATACTGTTAGCCATACTGTTAGCCATACTGTTAGCCATACTGTTAGCCATACTGTTAGCCATACTGTTAGCCATACTGTTAGCCATACTGTTAGCCATACTGTTAGCCAGCGCTGTAGCCAGCGCTGGAATTTTGGTAATTGACCATAGTTAACAGATTAATTACATTACTGATATAGTTATCTACCAGCAAAATATTGTCAAAGATATAGATATAGATATAACAATCTCAATACAAATTGAATATACTTTATTATAAAAACTGAAACTAGATATTTTCCAAATAATATTTTCCGGAAACACCGATTTTATACTGATTTTTTATATCTATTATCTTTTTAAAAAAAAGATCTCTTTGAGTTTTTGCTACAAAATCAATACAGATCTATTCTATCTATATATAATAAAAAGAGCAAATCTGAAACAAAAAATTTATTTATACTTCTACACCATCTTTTGAAGAATCTATAAATACATCTAGAGTCAGACTCTCAAAGAAAGAGAGAATAGTTATCACAGAATCCCTGACAAGAATCTGAAGAATAATATAGTGAATCTATAGAGCTTATCTCTGTTGGTGAAGCTACAGATTTTTATGCTTCAAACCCGATTCGACACTGCTTCTTTCTTGAAGAAGGCATATAAGAAAAAGATTGAATGACTTTGTTTGTCTTATCCTGATTGCTTGAAGATTCTTCAAGAATCAGTCTCTTTGTATATTCTACTAAGTGATTGAATTGATCTTCTGTTCTTCTTCTTCCATTATCCCCTTATCTAGTCAACAAGTGCTAGCTTGTACCTTAGTACCGTTACAAACAATCTATTTTCTATCTCTCTGATATTTTTTCTGAACTCAATCCAAATTATATCTAATTTGTTCTGCAACAAATAGCTCAGTATTTTCTATTTCTTAATGATTCAATCAATATATACTATCTTTTGTAATTTTGTCTTCCTCGGAATAAATCTCTGTTTATCCAAAAATACAAATCTTTCTACAATTTCTGCAATGTCTCTATTGCTAGAACTTATTTTGTTTGCAGAATCTGTTCAAATATAGATATTTATTCTTTCTATATATCCAAATATTCTTTCCATTGCATATTGTATACAAATAAAAAGCATAAAATTTTCGAAGTATCTGAGCTGTCTGATGACAAATATCAATTCAGTGCACCACTACTTCAGAAATTGATATACTTTCTCAATCATCTCTATGAGTCTTGTATAAAAAACACCAATCAATCTGAAATAAAACTATCCCAAAATTCCTCATCCCTGATAGCACAGGAAAAGAACGCTCTTGTTTCAAACGCCATATTGAGTCTGGCGTTAATGTCATCTGCGATCTCTTTTGGGTTGTTGGCCACTTACGTGAAATTACGGGATTCTTGAAATAGCCTAGACTGCGCGCTCAGCCTGTTACATTGTTTCTTCATATACAAAAGAAAAGACTTCATCCATACAGCAGCATCAGGCTCTATACTATTCTGTTTTTTGATTTGCAGCTGAAAACCTTCTGTATTGCATAAAATTGAGTGAATACCATATCTGTTAAGCAATCCAATTCTCTCTCCTTTCTCTCTTTCGGGTGAGATATCTGTTACCAATAGATGTTGAAGATAAGCAATATAGAAATTCACAGTATACAGATATCGTTAGCATTTTCATATATCTGTAATACCTGTAATAGTCAACCAGATTTACCAATTAAAGAAGCGGTCTAAAAACGGGATCGTGACATATCATCTAAAACGGAGTCTCATTCTTCCAAGTCACTTTGGGAATCAAGCCCAAACAAAGTCTTTCAATTGTGATTTTGACAACTATCGATAACGCCTGAGCGTCTTAAGATTATCAACTTTATTCGGATTTCTGGTTTGCGTCACCCAACGGGCAATATTGCTAACAAGTTGTCGGGCCGCTCCTGCTTTCCCGCCGTTTTTGATAAAGAAATCCGCATCTTGTTCGTTGTGCATATGTTTGAGATCCAGACAATTCTCATGGGCCACATCGCGTGCCTTGCTTTCTGGATAAGTCGTCAGGCCCGCAGAATCCAGCGTTGCTGGAGTTGTTTGAATTGTTTGCATTGTGCCGGAAGGTTCCAGCAATACTCGTATCTACCATACACAGATAAGCACATGATAAGTAACTTCACTTCGTACGAGATTGTATTTGTAAAATACCGGAAAATTGCTATTTTTATTCCTTGCTCAATAAGGTCTAGTGTATCTTGGATTTTAGGGTTTGGGGGGACAAATGAAAGAGTATGGAGGTGACACCGATTTCCGGAAATACTGTACATAATTCTTTCCGAGGCTCCTTTAACCTAGGTTGTTTTCAGTTCTCTGAATCGGTGTGGGATAGTGCGAATCCTAGTGGAGCGAGCTTAAGTATGTGGTCATAGTCTACAGAGCTTCTGAGGCATAATAGTTGAGCAGTAAGGAATGACCAAAATCCTAACGTATCCGCCGAGAAAATAAACACCTTTCCTGATTCTCGAGTTCTGATGCCCAGGCACTGTTTCATTTAACTCTAATGCTGATTAGGTCTATATCATTATAGCAACCCTCTTCCGGCACTCTTTTGAGGATCAGGAACAAAGCTACCACCCCGCACATGTGGGTCTAGTGGCGGTCCAGGCGCAAAGCTTCTCTCAGAGTTTACGTCATCGTACAGTTACACGTTCTGGCTGGACTGAAAACCATGTCGCAGACACTGAAAACCGTGTTGCAGTGTTGAAGGTTGCGACCTTGTCTCAGGTACCTTTAAGCGCACACAGTGGGCCAGACAGTGAGTTTGGATCATTCTGGTATGTGTTGGAAATGTGATACAAATCACTCCAAATGTCTTGCGAGAGATGCAGAATCATTTATCTAGTTTTAGTCATGGTTGGCTACTTTTCTACCTATATCATCGAAGACCTTATACGGCTTGTCCGTCGCCGATGCCACGTATACCCGTAATTCGTGGGGTCTTCAGCTTTGATTGAAGACTGGGACCAGAGAGATTCTACGTCTCTAATGCCTACATATATAACACCTGGAAATGTCCGTGGCATGATCCTGGAGCACGAAAAGGCATCGAATTTTGACAGACTTACATGTTCGCGCTCATTTCGGGAGGGATGGAAGTTGTATTTTACCCACACAGGTACACTGAATTTATCAAGGCCTGGAAAAGAAAATGGAACGACTGTGCATAACTCATTCTTTTCCGACCTGAATAACCGAACAGTATCAGAAGCTAGTGGCCGGGTTGGGCTGCATCATTGGGAATATATCGTAGACTAATTAATGTATTAAATAGTTGGAAGAATAGATATGACCTTGATCGTTGTTTTATTTGTGATGGGCTTTTTGTGTCTATAAAGTGCTTGAGATCCTCCTGTTATATTAAAACTCTAGCATTCTGAAAGGTGAATCATCACAGAGGTGCCGTAGAAGACTATTGGAGAAGATTATTAATCGACTCACGAAAAACAAATGAGTTTTGTAATTGGCATATGCTAAATTTGTTTACCATGCTATGGTCTGTCCGTTTCCAAATATAGTTTTTATGGTCCAGCGACTCTTGCAGTGAAGAGAGCGGTATATTGATCCAATCAAGCCAAATTCAGCTCGCCGAGCGCCCTTGAATGGTGGCTTCTCAAGAGTTTCTTGTAGTCTTCAAAAGCCTGTTTATAAAGTCTTTGAGCTTTTCTATGTTTACCAAGTGTTTGGTATAAAGTGCCGAGGTTGTTGGCTATATCCAAAATGGAGATATTCTCAGGGCCAACTGTTTTCTTGTGTTCTGTCATAGTCTGCTTGTATATGTGTTTTGTTTTTATTAGTTGATCTATATTTTTATAGAGATATCCAAGATTGTTGAGAGTGTCAAGAATAATTATATGGTCTGGATCAAAAGCTTTTAGATCAGTTGTCAAAGTTTATTGGTATATAGTTTCAGTTTGTTTTAGTATATTTTATCGGCGATAGATAATTTCAAGATTATTTATTGTTATTAGAGTAAAAATATATTTAGTATCTAGAGTTTTTATTTTGTCTGATAAAACAAGACAATATAATATTTCTGTATTATTGGTTTTACTCCGGTCAGTATAGAATTTTCTGATATTATATACTATTATAAATATAGAGCAGTATTCAGGATCAAAAATCTTTAGTTTGCTCTTCAGAACTGAAAATAATATTCTCTTAGTTTTATAGAATTAATTTGTTGCAGAATATATAATTTCGAGATTATTCAAGATTTCCAGCGAGAAGACAGTATATTATTTCAAAATATTATAATAGTTCTATAATATATACTGATACAAGATCTTGATCTCTGCCAACTTTTTTTGGTCAATATATCGGTTGCCAAATTTGATTATATTATCAATAGTAATAATATAATTTGATCCAGATCTCAATTTAGATCAATTTTGACAAAGAAATTCAAAAATATTGATTGCCGGAATATTTTGGATTGAACATTGGAGGATTGAGTGTATAATTCTGATATAGAAATAAGATATAGCAGCAAAATAGCTCAATTTTGATAATTATCTTCAATTTTGAGATGAATAGATAAAAAGAACAAGCGATTCAAAAATTTGAGTTATAGATATTGGAAATGAAAGCAAATCTTAAATCATCGGTATCTTCTATTTTATTGTATATATTATTATTGGAGATCGGCAAGATAAAGGAAATTGCAAACAGAAAGGGAGATAATCAGCTGCATCGCTAATATTGGTTGCTTGAAAAGGAAAAGAAAGAAAAAAAAAAGACCAGGGCCGGATTGGATAGACTGTCTAGAAAGTCAATAGTGATCAAAAAGTATATCGCAGTCTGTTAATCTAATTTCACATTGTCCGTTGTCGCTCGCATATAGATCTGCGATACAGAAATACTGTCACAGCTCAAGTATATATTTGTATAACCAGATATTTCTTTATAAAAGCTCTGAATTTTTCTCTTTCTCTCACTATACTATTTTCTTTCATCTCAAGATAATATTCAACAGAATATATTTCTCAATCACTGTCTTAATTGTCAGGTTTTTTATCTACAAGTTTTTAGATAGAAATCTTCAGATTATCGATAATAATTGCAAATGCAAAATATACTCTAACAATAACTATGGATACATCAGCTATTCTGTATTTTTTGCAAAATTTGACAGAGACAATTGCTCAAGTATTGTCAAAGCCAAACTAACTATTGCAAAATATACTAGCTAACTTTTTCTAGATTTGAGTTTTGCTTACAAAAATTCTTGTATTGAACTCTCTTTTGTTGATATCGGAGCTTATAGTATATCGAATAGCAAAAATATTGCTTGGGTTCAGATTGGCCGAACAGGAGAAGTCACTTTTTTCAATCAGAACAGTGATAAAACTAAATACCAGCTCAACAACAGGCTCAAGACTGGTAGTTCGTGTACCGCAGTGGATACCGATACTTCGACCAGCGCAAGCACAATCCAAAGTGAGAGCAATTCCTTGACTTCGACTACTTCGTCGACCCCCACAACCTCAAGCTACTCTGCCACCACCACTGAATCTGCTGCATCTACCTGTGCTTGTAACTGATCCTTTTGGATATACTTGGAAGGGTCAGAAGCCGAGCCTTCCAGTATCGAGAGGATGATGCGATCTTTTGTTGCTTCTTTTGCTTTTGTATTTACATGACATTCTGTACCAATGGTTATCATCTGCAAATTCATTACTCTATATCGCGAACGCCCCTTAATACTTCATTCATTTGTCAGATAACTAAACACGGAAGACCATCCACCTGAAAAAGAAGCCACCCACCTTTAACTCATCTTGTCTGATTGTCAGAGGGATCAAAAATTCAACACTTTTAAATATAACAGCTGAATCATGCTTCTTCGACACAGCGGTGAGCTGTTCCTTAATACGGTTATTCAAGATAAACATTCGCCAGGCGCAGATTCATTCTGGAAGCTTAAAAGACATTTGACTTTCAGGGAGCTACGTGCTCCTCAATTGCAAAAAAAAAATGAGCATAATGAAGGGATGAAGTTGGGTAAAGATAGTCTGTAGGTCTGTGCTATCCACATGAAACCAAAATAATCTCTACTCAGCCTCGGAGCTATTTACATTTTCGGAGCAATCCGATGTCCATGTCGAACGTCAATTTCATATCTATTGGCCCAGAATGTGATATTCCCGTCGGAAGAAAACGCTTCTGTTCCAAAACTCAGACTTCCCAAGTAATCATCTTCTTTAGGATATGAGCTCCCATCAAGTGAGAAGAGATCTGAGATTAGAGGCCAAAGATCGCCAACAAACCGCTCAGTAATTTTCTCGACAACCCACGTAAAGACATATGTTTTCCCCTTCAATCCGGAGTAAAGGTTGCTGAACAATGAAAATCGTGTCAGTCAAACTATAGCATATTTGGAAAAACAAAATCAATACTCACAAAATGGTCCCATTTAATTCTCTCGTTGTAACAATGCCATTATTAAAACCAATGGGCTGCGCTGAGTCCCCAAATGCAGCAAACCACACCATCACCTCGTGTTTGGCTCGAGTGCCATTCACTGCAGTCTCGATGTCCTTGTCCAAGAACATATTCATGGCGACATTAGCGACAAGTTTTTCTGAACTTAATGCCTTTTTGTCGGTGAGCTGCATAGACGCCTTACCCACACCGTAAGTCCAATGCATATTCAGATAGATTTGATTTATGTCATTCATCCTCAGGGGCAAAATATTGTCTATTCTGGCATTGGGGTATGCGTGCACGGGCTGAGAGAACATGGTAGCATCGTACTGCCATGTTACAGAGAATTCGGGTACGGCATTAAAGGAGTACGTTTCGTTGTTGAATTTCGCTACCTGTATATTTTATTCAGTACATGATAAAGCTTTGTTTGAGATATTGGATCAATCAGGCGTACATCCATACACAAGCTGCCAGATGTACTTGAGCTCACGCCCCATGGATTTGGGTTTACTACCATAAAGTCAGCCCACACCTTCCAAAGACCCATAAATGACGAAAAACAACTTACATGTATACTGCTGCGATCTGGATGACGGTGAAATACCGTAGGATATATCGCAGAATTGCATGCTTATGATTCCGTTGTCGGGTGTGTTCTCATGATGGTCGGTACCTGTGTTTGTGGCCTGGTCACTAAACAGAGGCTTCTGCCCCGCTGCTTCACGGTACGCATCAATACCCAAGAGAACCCCTATGGTCCCCACGATTGGGATGACTAGCAAAATTGTATTCACAATAAAACTTATATTTGATGACATGAATACATTGAAGCAAAATTGAACAGCAGCAAATCAGGTAAAATAAT
Source organism: Penicillium steckii (assembly GCA_018340795.1). Classification (NCBI taxonomy): domain Eukaryota; kingdom Fungi; phylum Ascomycota; class Eurotiomycetes; order Eurotiales; family Aspergillaceae; genus Penicillium; species Penicillium steckii. The sequence continues at coordinate 62,072 of JADDUG010000011.1, forward strand.
CAGGAAAGTAAACACAATATTGTGGAAGCGCAGAGTGGCGAGAGAGCACGTGAAAAATTAAGTGGGTTGATGTTGCTTCGCTTGCGCAACCTATTTCTGTGGCGCAGAATTTGACTGGCATAGTTGGGGATGATTCTGTTAGATATGATTCCAGAAAGTAAAGCGACATACTGCTAGCCGATCCCAAATATAACTTGCCATATATTTGGACCCTCGAACGAGCTTTGTATTCAGTCACCGAAAGTAAAAACGTCAATCTCATATGGTACTCCTTGACTGCTAATGGAGCCAGTTCCTGAAGATCTATTAGGGACAGTTTGGAGGCCACATCAGATTAGCAGAGGTGCAAAGAAGTAGTACCAATCTAAAATAGTAACGGTCATCGGGCTTTTCGGAATGCCGGCTATATTCCTTGCGAATATCCAAGTACTTTTTTTTACGGTCGGTTGCTCCAGACAGATGGATATCTCAACCGATGTCTACAAGAAGTTTAGTTCGAAGTAATCCAAGCGCATGGCTTATCCGCGTTTTAGCCGGGAGCTTCTTCTAATCTCGAGAAACCCCCATTCAGAAGCGACAAACTGCTCGCCACGCCAAAACCCAAGAATGGAACAGCAGTACGTGGGATGGGATTACTTTTTCTATCCTAAACCGGAGGATGGTGATGAGGACCCACCTACTTGGCACGAGATTCGGATATTGCGAGAGTTTGTAGAACGTTTTGAAAATGATGATGAGGTTCCAGCAGATGATGCCGCTCGGCGGTTGATATCTCTTTGTGATGAAGATCAGCAAATTGAAAAGCGCGGAGACTTTGCGAACAAAGGTGATCGAGTCTCCTGGCTACTGTGGGACGTTGGAATTTTCATGCCGCGGTATCAGCGCGCGGTCCTCAAAGTTGTGGAAGCAGTGCGAGCGCTTCCAGCACTGGAAAGAACAGAGTGTCAAATTCGCTCGGGACGTTTCGCGGATAGATTGTTGCAGTGGAAGAAACTTGAAAAATTTGAGGAGATTTGGACTGATAGGTCTATTTGTGAGTAATATGTACATGTTCCTCTTTGTTTCTCGCGTCAACTATGTGATACCTTATTAGGTTTTCCCTTCGATTGATCAACATTAAGCGCCGCTCACCCAAATTTGCAGATTACTGGAACATCCCTAGATATGGCTCGTTTCCTTTTGAAGGTCTAGATGGCTTCGTCATTATGAACGCCTTTCAAGCAAATCACCTCTCCACCTATCCCCCCAGTTCGACAATGTCACCTGAGCTCTCCTGTGCATTCCGCATGATTGTTTTTGCGCTAGAGCAAGACCCATGGAACCATACTCCAGTACTGTCTTATTCTCGTTATAACAATCGATATGGTACTGGTCATATTCAGATGTTGAATGTGGGTTCAAATAAAATTAGAGGGGTTTCCCACGCAACTGACTTTGTTCTAGACCGATATTCGTGGTCTTGCGCCGTATATCGAAATCTCAGGTCCTGTACTATTCCAATTCCTGGGTCGCAGCGATCTCTCTTCGCTTGAAGCCGTCAAGTTACCGGATTCAAATTTGTGGAAAGGGAACTCTTTGTTCTCGATGCAGAGGTGGCAGTTTTGGAAACAAAGGCTGGTCTGGATAAGCAAACAGGATGAGCTAATGGATTCGACGCGAGGTTTGGCTGCTAGGCTGGTGATTTCTATGCAGGAAATTGAAGAAAACTCGATGTAGGGACTTTGGTAGATAGCTATGTTTTCGTGTGTCCATTTTTCCCGGTATCGGAATATAAAGAAGTCCGGGTCTATGTGGAAATTGGAATCTAAAGAAGTCCGGCTTTAGTCGGGTATCAGAATCGGCTCGCAAGAATAATTGAAGACAGAAAGAAAGAGTAATTTAGCTAGGAGGTTACATCGTCCTTTTTCCCACCCAAAAAAAAGCCCTAGCCATTGCGCTAAGATATACTAGAGTCCCCATTTCGCTCAACCATAGAGGGATGCCAAGATACCAAATGAATACTCATTCTATGCAGATGTGGATATAGAACAAGTTCAACTTGTTTTCTTTTGCTTGAATTCAGCATGCGAAGGAAACATGTATCATACATACCCGAAATTGAGGATGTCTTGGTATAATAAAAGTGCTTGAGATGTAGGTCCCGAGTTGGTTTTTTTTTGAATAACTCATATATTGCGCAAAAACACCTTATGTATGCCGCAGCTATCAACACAGTGAATTCCAATGTCTCTGCGAGGTGCCGGTGGCTCCCTTCAGCTAGTCCCAAGAGCAAAGTTTCACGGACATCAGCAACTAATTAGGCGAGATAATGGTATGAAACGCAGTCCTTTGATAGGTAATTCGTTCCGCAACAGCGTTCCAATCTCGTTAAGAAGCTCTAGTGTCATGCTACTTCAATCCACTTTTCAGGGGCCAAAATTCAGAGATGATATCTCGCTACAGAGAGGATAGAGATATAAGAATCCGAAATCCTCCTTCAAAAGAGACATACAATCATTTATTTTATATTCTATTTCATATTCTGCAAGGAATCAGCAGAGAAGGGATATGCGGCGTACTTTTTCTGGGGCAGTTGCCCTAGTTGTCGCAGCACTTACTGCTGCTACAAGCAATGCGATGCCGGCAGAAGACTCTTGGGCGGCATCTTTCAATGCTTGCCCTAAAAGCTGCCACGAAGCTCAAGGTCCGGCTGATTGGACTTCTTACCACAGCGTGGAACGTTTGGCTGTTTGCAACAAAACCATGCTGTTGGATTTTGCCGTGCATAATTCTATTGATCGAAAAGGTAGCCATATTACTATACGGGCGTGTACCGAGCCCGACCAAAAATCCAAGATTCCTTATCCAATTTCAATTGATTCTTCAGATTTCCCTCACAAGGAAATCTCCTTTGAGTTTGGGTCGTGGGGGCATGCAAACGCTTCCACAGCCGGCGCGATAGCAGGTCTGGATCAGATTCAACAATACTTGGCCTCCGCTAGCAATGGCAGCGTGAAAAATGTCTTTGGTATGTCTGGAGAAACTGTCGTCGGTCTGTATCTTGGCCAAGATTTTAATATCCAGGGAGCAGGTGATTCACTTTCTACTTTGGCCAGTCATATCAAGAATGGCCCTCTTCCACCCAAGAGCGTCTTTCAATACTGTGGAGTAAATTCAAATCAAATTTTCGGAGTTGCAATGAGTACGGTGGGGGATTTGGCTTCTGTGCAAAGCGCAATAGCCTCCTGGGACAAAGGGATTTGTTCAACCGATTTCGATGAAGCAGCGCTATTGTCTCCGCTGAAGCTCAAATTTTCGGCTCCTCAAGTCACCAACCAAATTTCACAGCATCACAAACGTACCATGGCCCATGGAGATACCAAATTTTATCGTCGTGGCATATATTCGACAACACAAGTTGCCGCTGGCGATATCTGTGCCAAGTTGGCTTCTGTGTGTGGCATATCAGCCGCTGATTTCACCAAGTACAATCCATCCAAGACTCTGTGCTCTTCCCTCATCCCAGGCCAACATATGTACTGTTCCACTGGCACATTGCCTGATTTTTCTCCGAAGCCTAATGCGGACGGCTCGTGCCATAGCTACAATATACAATCTGGAGATTCTTGTTTCTCTCTTGCTGCGGCGAATAGCATTACTGCTCAAAAAATCGAGAGTTTCAATAAACAGACTTGGGGTTAGATGGGATGCGCTGACTTACAGGCCCAACAAACCATATATTTGAGTACAGATAACCCACCAATGCCTGCTCCTGTGGAAAATGCTGTATGCGGTCTCCAAGTTCCAGGAACAAAAAAACCCACAAAAGGGACAAAATTTGAGAACCAGAACTCTTGCCCTCTCAATGCCTATTGCAATGTCTGGGATCAGTGTGGAATCACTCAAGACTTTTGCACTTCAAGTGATTCTGCCACTGGTGCACCTGGCTCTGCAGCCCCAGGGGAAAATGGATATATCTCCCATTGTGGTACAAAGATTACAAACAACGAGACTGTATCTGCTGAGTTCAGAAAAGTCGGCTATTTTGAAATATTCAACAAGGATTGTGAATATCTGAACATGGATATCAGCCAGTTTGACATATCCAAATATACTCATATTCATTTTGCATTTGCTGGGATCAGTGATGACTACAACATCAATGTCACCGGTGTGCAAGATCAGTTTGATCAATTCACTAAATTCACTGGTGTCAAAAAGATTCTATCTTTTGGTGGATGGTCATTCTCAATATCGCAGAATTCATTTTCTATATTTCGGCAGGGTATTACAGAAGCTAATCAACAATTCTTTGCAAAGAATATGGCCATATTTCTTACAAAGTATAAGTTAGACGGCTTGAATTTCGATTGGGAGTATTCTGGAGCACCTGATCTTTCCGGAATCCCTGCTGGTAGTAAGAGTGACGGATCGAATTATCTCTCTTTTCTTCAGCAGGTTCGATCTCTTCTTCCCGCAAAGAGCTCGCTCTCAATCGCTGTATCCGCATCTTTCTGGTATCTCAAAGGATTTCCAATTAATGCTATAGCTGACGTCGTGGATTATATTATTTATATGACATATAATCTTCACAGACAGTGGGACTACAATCACCATTGGGCAGTTCCTGATTGTTCTGCTATCAAAATAGGATGTTTGAGATCCCATATCAACCTCATTGAAACTAAACTAAGCCTTGCAATAATAACAAAGGCCGGTGTACCGTCAGACAAAATCATCGTTGGCGTTTCCAGTTACGGCCGAGAATTTAAGATGGCGGAGAAAGAATACACTGGTCCAGACTGCACATTCACCGAACCTAAGTTCAATGCCACCCCTGGAAAATACACCAATACGGCTGGCTATATTTCGAACGCCGAAATTCAAAATATTATTAACAAAACTCCGTCCGCAAAATCTATCTATAATAAATCAAGTTACTCGGACATTTTCATCTACAATTCAACTCAGTGGGTTGCTTATATAGACAACAATACTAAACAATCTCGAACTGAGTATTATAGAAGCTTGAATATAGATGGAATCTCTGACTGGACAGTGGATCTCCAACAATATCATGGCGACAATTATAGTGGTAATACACCTGGAAATAGAATAAGAACTGTCTACATCCCATTCAGTATTTGGAACAAGAAATCATTCTCTGTCAAATGCATTCCCCTATTCACTATAATCCTATCCCCTTACCCTTTGGGTGAAAATACTGCAGTATCTTTTGTATCTATGGTTATATCGGTCTGGACCAGGTCAGACAGCTCAACAGGAACTAAGACAACTATCCTTAGCTTGCCGAGCTTGGCTGTTTCTGGGATCCCCTATTGGCCAGTCGTTATTTATTCGAGCGCGATATCTACTGAATTCTTCCCACTCCAAAGCTTTATGCCACCATCAAGAATAATCAAACTCGGAGGCATGAAGCTATATTTGCTCCAGTTTTATCTGGCAGCCGGCCACTACTTTCCACTTTCCCAGGGACCTCTTATCCAGTCACTATCCAAGCCCAGGCGACAAGTTCAGTACGAACTAGTATTAATATCCTATCTATCACCTGGCCCAGTGGTGTGCCAACTGAAACTTGTACAACTGGTTGTGGAACAGATTTCTGTGCTCTATTTGGCGGATATGACCAGAAGGACCCCCAGGGTGACTGTGGCATATATGGTTGTGGTGGCGGATGCAGCATTCAGGGATGCGACCAATCTTGTCAAAAATGCTCCACAGATCAATACCATGACAGTTCTGGTGGTGGTGGCAATAACTCTGGCCCTCAAAAAGGCAATCTACCCTTGGATTATGACGGGCCCCATGGTGCGAGTAATGGTGTATGGAGTCCGAGACCTATTCGGTCTGAGTTTATTAATTCCATAAAGGTTTCTATATCCGCAGATCTCGCGAAGACAACACCTATCCTGAACTCTGTATAGACCAGTATAGTGTACTCCGACAAAGTATCTAATGATATAAAGACCTCTGTGCATTCTATGGCAACATCTATCAAAAGTGCAATGGCAACTCATATTAGCAATGTAAAGAAGCAGCTACAAATAACAAATCCCGACAATACACCTCCAATTGATTGGTTCACCGAGATATTGAATGATTTTGACAAAACAACCGATTCCGCGGTCACAGATATAGAAAAAGATCAGCCAAATTTCCTGAAAATTGATACAGCCGGAATGAGAGATATATGATGGTTTTACTATATATTTTACTCAATATTTATTTTAGTGAATGAATGATGAATAAAAGCTCATATTGATTAGATTACATAGAATCTATGGCGCAGAAATTTTCTCTTGAAGCTGATAAAGACATTTGCGAGGTCGATTCCTTTGAAAACGCCAATAGCCATTCTGCGAAAATAAAACGCGCTGCTCCTTTTTCATGCGAGCCCGTCTATCCACAGAACCCTGGTAATCCCGACAATTTACACAAAATATCTAAATGGACGGGCTGTGAAACTCGAGTTGGGTTTGAATACTCAAACATCGATGATATTGTTGCAGCAATGAAGCAGAACATCAAATACATACTTTCTGAATCTCAGCAATCATTATGTCCCGATCAGGGTAATTGACAAGTTGCAATGAAAGGGCTTTACCCTTATGAATACAGCAACTCAGATGATATTTCCTTTACCAGCAAATGCAAAGAAACTGGTGATAATTATTCCAGATTTATTGAATTTCTTTTGATGAAAGATGGCAGCATCCTGTCAGCAGATAGGAACTCGCACCTTAATATCGGTGTTCAATGTGTTGTGTTCAAAGTTAGGGGAGACAGGATGGTTGAAGATAACTTTAGCTACTTATTTTGTGGCGTGATGAGTTATTTCACGAATGTACGAGAGACTGTTGTTATTGATGGGGTACAGCGCCAAGTGTTCTCTTTCAAACTTTGTGAAGCGAGTTGCACATCCGATCTTGTCGGCCAGTGCAACTGGCTTTGGGGTTAAAAGTTTGGCACTGTTTACTCAGTAGCTATGTTAAAGTCCATTTACCGAACACGATAATAGCTGCAATATTGAACAGGCTCACTCTTCTCGAACTCACTTCTTGAGTTCTTCTTGTTAGTGCAAATATTTATATGAAATGTCAATAATAGTGAATGGTATGTATTGTTTTCCTTCCCCGGCAGAGCTGTTGAGAAGTGAAGCCTGGCTTAAGATAGTCTTCGTGAGCATTGAATACAATCTAATAGTGCTTCAGCTTGAGAGATAAAACATAATGGGTATGCCAAGGGTATAATCTGGCGATACATCGGATTTAGAGGATACAATTCGACATTTGGCCAATGAGGGAACACACGCACAACAGCGTAATCAGACACTGGAGAGCAAAATCATGGAACTGGAATCAAAGCTAGCCAAAGAGAAAAAGGGTTCTGAAACAGGCCAAAGTAGGTAGCAAGCATTTGACTATCAAAAGTAAATGGTAAGTCAGGGACGGGGGTCCAGATAAACGAAGAAGATTTCTAACGCACTAAGCTTGATTCTTTGGCGAATGGGAACAGAGACGAGAGTTCTAGAAAATGCAAATATCGCATTGGGGGGAGTCAAAGGAAGTTCGAAGTTTGAAATGCAGAGATTTACTAAAGACGCGAACCATCGAATGTAGTACGAAACGTGGGTTTAGGAACTTGAAAAACATCTGGGGCAAGCCAGACTGGGAGTTTGTGTCTACAGACCGTATTCGGGGATATTTGGCCTGAAATAAAGCTTGTGGACGTACCGTAGAGTTAGCAGTGGTCAAATACCCAGGTCGATTGTCGCCTCACATAATGATCTACAGGTAGATACAGCAATTAAAGGCCCAATAATTGTCAAAAAAGATTAGTAACTAATCAACTCCCAATAAGCATTAAGACGCGTTAGAAATGTACACTTTGTCAACCTGGCCAGTATCTGTTGGGGTAGCCGGGGATTGGGATCCGCATGTCTATAGAAGCCAGACTCCATGTATCACCAGTATTATTTAGCTCTTGGAATTGAGATAGCAATTATTCAGATACCGATTGTTTAATGCGTCTCCGTTGCCCATGAATCACCTGCGTTTTCCCTGCACCTCGCCTAATGAAGAGAAGTTTTGTGGAGCATGTTTAGCTTTAGTATTTACCGAGCAAATCAAGAATAACAAATCACGTGGCTATTAATCACGGCCCGTGATTCACGTGAGTCTGAATCGTGATTTATCGCTGGAATTGATCCACTGTCGAATGCAGTATATACTTTCTCTATATCTCAAAGAGCTGCATACGCGTTGTAACTAATTTATACCTCCAAAGCTCTATTAATATGTATGGGCAGAGGCAATTTATCAGTGTAAAAAATTACATAATGTGATTGGACAGTATAGTAACTAGTGAAACGGGATAGGATGCTCGAGGCAGCACGGTCGCTACGTGCAGGCCGAATGGGGCAGAAGGATGGGGGTAAACAACACCCCAACTAGGGCTATCTGCTAGCACTCTCTCGAATAGGCTGGAACTCGTGTAATTGATGCTGTATCTCTGGGTGATGTTAAAGATGCTATCTAAATGAATGTATTTAAGCTCCTTCCAAATTAGGCCAATTCCCTTACATAATCTTCCTACTGGCAGGCAGGCCGATACTCCCCATACTCCCCCACTACACTAGTTAGTGTCTACCCGCTTTTCGATATGATTAATGAATGCTCTATGATGCATAGTTAGTTACATCTATACTCATGACTCATCAACGGTGCCGGATGTCAAGTGCTTACCCGTTTAGTATCGGCTTCTCGTCGATTGAATTGCAGAACTTTTCTAAGGATGTAAGCTCACTGCAATTTCGTATTGCGTATACATAACAGCTGCGCTGCAGACCACGCCTTACTTATGCCTGCAACCATCGATTTTAATGGATTTTCGGTCTAAATTTCTCGGCTTTATCGGTTTGAGAAGATCAGAAGACATTTCGTGCAGATTCTTTCTGCGAAGAAGTTCTCAAACCGATAGAGCCCTGAGATTTGAAAAGAAAATTGTCAAGAAAGTCATCAAGATACTCCTGCTGGATAATGAAATCTAATTCTCGCGCGAGACTTTGCTGATGAGAATAATAATTAGACGCCGGAGAGTCGGGAAAGTCCACAATCCTCAAACAAATGCGTATTTTGTATATTAATGGATTCTCTACTCATAAATGTCTCTAGGCGGGTTTGATTATTTTCACCAATCTATTTGATGTATTTCAAATTTGTTGGATATTATAGCTACAGAGAATATTGAATTCATGACCGAAAGTGCTAAAGTAGTTCCAAGTTTTTGTTGTCTTTTCTTGTTCTCTCTGATATATTATATATTATGACTAGTTATTAGTCAAGCTGATTGCTAAGAAAGAGCCCGAGAATCTTCTTGATAAACTGCTATTAGATACAGCAATTGGCGATACTATAAAGAATTTGTGGCAAGACTCTAGTGTTCAGATCGCTATCTAGCTGAATTGCAGTTTTCTCTTTTATGATACTATGCTCTAGTGAGTATGATATACAAACTTTCTCTTCTCAATATTCAACTATATTTTGTTTAACAGTTTTACAACGCAATTGATTGTATATTTGCACCCAGGTAAATGCCAGAAGATCAGGATATCCTACAAACAAGACTCAAAACTATAGATATTTCTGAGGCTCAATTCAATATCGGCTAGATGATTTGGAGAATGATTGATGTAGGGGAGCAACAATCAGAGCGGAGAAAATGGATATATTGTTTCGAGAATATTGACTATCTGATTTTTGTGGTTTCTCTGCCAGCTATAATCAATATTTGGCCGAAGATCACAATGCTGTATATCTAAGTCTGTTATTTGATTTAGAATAACTGATTTACAAATATTATCCAGAATCAAATATATAAAACAATAGCGCTTTTCGATTTATTGATCAACGGTATATAGTTCAGACAAAAATCTGTTATTCTCTTTTTGAATAAGATCGACTTATTGTAACGGTACTAAGGTACAAGCTAGCACTTGTTGACTAGGTGAGAGGATAATGGAAGAAGAAGAACAGGAGATCAATTCAATCACTTAGTAGGATATACAGAGAGACTGATTCTTGAAGAATCTTCAAGCAATCAGGATAATACAAGCAAAGTCATTCTACCTTTTCCTCACGTACCTTTTTCGAGAAAGAAGCGGTGTCGAATCGGGTTCGAAGCGTGAAGATCAGTAGCTTCACCGAAAGAGGTAAGCTCTATGGCTTCACCGTATCATCCTTCAGACCCGTTGTCAGGGATCCCGTGACATCAATGCAGTATATACACTATCTGGTTTTACTTTGATCCAGAAAAAACAGATTCCTTTTGCCTTTTCTGCTACTTCTTTTTTCAGAGAATCCAGCACAATTTCCGAATATCTTATTGGGCAATACCGTTGAACAGCTGCCGGTATAAATTCTGAGCTAGATATTCTGTTTGGCTGAGACAAGAATACTGCTATATCAATAGTTGCTGCTTGATATATTAATGCACACAACTAGTATATTTCAGCTTTCGAACAGTTGAAGAGAGATGAATATAGAGTATATGATAATTCTTCTTCTTTTTTATCAGTAAGAGATTGGCCAAACAAATCTGGAACAAAAAATGGAGGATGCATAAATGAATCGGTGGTGTGAACAGTTGCGCTAATAGCGCTGGAGATATTATTTATGGATAGTATTAGCAAGTATGCTATATTGAAATAACAATCAGATTGTCTATCAGTTATCTATTTGAAATATTGTACAAACAAGAGAATTTAAATATGATAGATAGATACTAGTCCAGGCCAAAGGCAATACAGATGCCAATACCACTGCGTTACAGCCAAGCTTTTGCATAATAGTGCAATTTTGCCAAGAACTAGCTTCGCCCCACATTTTGAGCGGGTGCCCAGGTCTAATACCAACTTTGAGAATATATTGTTATCTAGAGTGCTGCACTATCTTGTTGATTGTATATTTGTCGCATCAAGCATCAAGCATCAAGTATAACTCAGAGTTTATTTCCCTCTTATCTTTTCTTCTTATCTTTTCCCCCTTCTACCATTCTGTTCTTTTTCATCAAACTCGAGATGTATATATATACAGAGCTAAGATTATAATTATCTATACTTGAGTGACGTTATATACCACTCTACCAAAGGCACTGGACGGCACAATCTGATCAAAGACTTTCTGTATATATGCATATTTTTTGAGCCCATATTCCTCTGATATACTTCTCTCTCATTCTGGGCAACCCCCCTCATATAAATTTCGACAAGACTTGTACATAATGAGACGTTATTTCCACTCAATTTTTGTAGAGTCTGCTGATCCTCAAGGTAGAATGCCAGACCAGTTACCTGGAAATCTATGGCAGTACCTAACGTACTGAGCGACTTGATATTGTATCAACAGTAGCATATGTTGACCTCAAATAGCACATGGGACAAAAGATGCATGATGGCCCGTCGGATGTCCTGTGTATATTTGCCTGACTTTCGAGTCTGTTGTAGTTTGCTTTTTGTCTCCGCGAAAGAAATACCATGAGGCTTTGAGACAAGAAGCAAAAACAGCAGGATACAGCTGTAATATGTTTAAATATAGTCACTTATGTAGCCATTTTAAAAGCATAGTCCTTTTGTTGACAATGGAATTCCAATGAGACGTGCAACTGTTTTCAGCAAAGTATACATCTCTATGTATTAAATATTTCACCTAATTACCGACCACGACTCTCACAAAGTGCCATAATCTCTGATCCAAAGTGTTGTAAGAGACTTCTGTATCTCCTTCATTGAGACTAAACAGCTGGCAAGCAACCAAGCTCCTGTAGGAGCGATCAACACTCTCAGTGCTCGTCACGGCGACTTTGAGAAACTAGAATACATCAAAAGCCTGCACTAAGAATATCTTCACGAATAAGGTACGGAGGACTCTTGGAGGTCGTCCAAAAGGCGCCGCTTGATACCTCGAGACTACTAGGATTCCATTTAAGCAGTGAAGTTGTGGACGCGGAGCAAGGCCGCAAGATTCCCAACCAGAGTAGATAATCAGGGTGAAGAATTCATGCTTACCTTCAGCTGATACACAATCAATGCTACTTTCCTCTCTTTTTGCGGTCTTCTAGTCTTGTTCATCTCTGGATAATACATATTTACCTCCAGCCTCTAAGACAATGAAAATAGAACGGAGCCCTGCATTTTCCCTTGCGAGAATATACTAGTTTTGATTCACTATCTATTTTGTCAATCAATTGTTGCAGAGTAGATATAACCATAGAGCGTGGAGAACTGGTTTAACCTGTGCTAGACATCTTCTGCTTATTTATCTGTCGGAAGTTTTAAGACCCTAATTTATTTGCTGCTTAGTACATACGGCCACGAAATGTGGAGAAGTTTGATTCATATTTAACATCTTTTCCGCAACAGCTCTATCAATACATTGCGGTCTAGATTATAGCCCTAATTTGGCTTTGAGCTGATGTGGATTAGACATTATTCCCCTGCTCTACTTAGTCCTAACTTCTTTATTACCTGGTACATACGACCATAGGGTGTGGAGAACAGGGCTTCCCGTCCGCTCAGCCGTACTTAAGCCACACGCCGGCAGGTTAGTAGTATGGTGGGTGACCACATGCGAATCCCTGCTGTTGTATGTTTTTTATTTTTGCTTGTTGTTTATCATATTCATTGTGTTTCGTGTTTTTGCCCCTTTACTCTTCAGTCTGTTCAATCCTTCATTTAAGCGCCCTGAAGAACACTGCAGGGATTGCTGTTGCTATCACGACCGCATAATTTGGGTTTGGCTAAATCTTACTTTTCCTACTACTATATCAACTTCAAATTATGAGTAAGTTTGAACTATAGTAAATGTACTATTTATACAAGTAATTATTATTGAAGCTATGCTTCTACTAGTCTTTTCAAGAATAGGTAGAGGTTATCAAATTTGGATCAAGCAATATTTAAGCCCTGTAGAGACTCAGCCAAGAAGCGGAGACGATCTGCCCACCGCATTTCCCATTCCTTTAAGCTATCGAAAACTGAATCATCTTGCAATACTGAATAAGACTTAGCCACTTGATAAAACATTCAAGTGTGGGTATGCTTACATCGAAATGTCCCGAAAATGCCTTGACACCTGTGTCCGTGGTGAGCTCTTTGCAGCAAGTGTTATACATGTCTGAATCACCCGCCCATCTTCCCAATCCATCTTCGAATATTGGCTGTATCGCGCGAATTCCATAAACCCTTGTCGCCACATTCAGCCCCATAAGCCTCTTGCCATCGAGATCAATCACCATATATTGATCTGGTATGCGATATCCAAGAATCAATCTTTGGTTCCCTGTCTCTTCCTGCACTAGGCCAAGACCAGTAATATATGTCTCAGTTTCGTCATGTAGTATATGTTCACGTAGAAGATAAACCTCTATACTGACGACGGTGTCACTTAATGGAACAGCCTGTTTGAGTGGGATATGCTCCATTCCGCAAAATATGCATAGGTCTACTCTTGTTCCTTGGCGTTCGACTCTGTCGCAGCTGGGGTGTATAGAGAGGCCTTTCCAAGACATCTCACTCAGCAAGTTGCTGTAAGATTCTATCTTCTCAACAGTATTGGTCATTGTGTATCTCTCTTTTAACCATCGGTTGTTTTGCCACTGTTGTCGGATTTCAAAAATATGTCCGTCTTTCCGATCTATCTTTGCGGTGCACCGATAAATTGATCTCCAGTCTCTATCGTAACGACCTTGATTGTTTTCGTTTTCATTACGAATAGAGGATACTTCTAAAAGAGAAGTGAGAAATCCACGGTCTCCGGAGGGTATGAATCGTGACTTCCAAAAAATTTGATCACCGAAGACCTCCCCCATTGATCGGGATGACAGTCTTAGGGTCAAAAATTCGGATGTAGAGAGATTGGTCGCTATTTCAGTCCTTATCTCCAAAGGAAGCTGTCGGAAACTGTCGGTGTTAAGAGCCAGATAGCGATTTTCTTTACTCTTCTTGAGTATCCTTGGGAACCTACGACGGTTCTTTGCTAGAAAGCCCTGAATTTCAGGTCGTTTCAACGGGAAAGTAGGTCGCTCGGAAATAGGTACTTTGTTTTGAATTTGTACACTGTTCAGTTCAAACCATTTCGGGAATCTTGAATGGGTAGCTACTCACGATAGATACTTCTGGCTGAGGGAGAAACATTCTTACAGACCTCAAACAGCTTATCAAGGTCCACATCGTGCTCGAAAAATTGACTGAAAAGAGTCCAGCAGCATTCATGAAATATGTGTGCTTTGGACGGCTTCGAATTAGCCAGTGCGTACCAAGGGCCAAGCATCTCTTCAAGACTCGGCGAATTTCCTTCAAATGATCCCAATTCCTCTTCATCTGTCCAATCAATTTGGCTAAAACATATCTCACTCAGTTTCGCACCATCGGCGCTCAGGTATACTGTTCCACAAGAATGAATCGTATTATCACATATCCTTTGAAATATCACACTCACGCGCTCGGTAATATTTCATCCAGTCCCCGTCAGGGTCAGGGGGGGGAACATAACGTTCTCCGCCAATAGGCTTTCCACAGGATAGGCACCATCTGAAGTGACCTAACATTTCCGGCTTTCAGGTCGAATGTTGAGGGTGACTAGTAGTACGTTGGATGTATTTGAATGTTTGTAGGGAGATTCGAGGTATCTGGTAGTGCAATAGCTGAACATATCCGTAGACTAATGAAGTATCTGGCCATTGATGTATGTGAGAATCCGTATGATTGATTTAGACTGATGAGGCCGAGCTTGTAGTAGTCATGATGACATCGACTTTCTCTTGCGAACAAAGGTTCTTCGGGTCATGAGGTTGTAAACGTGAACCGAGCGACTTGAAATCGGTATTAACAGATTATTTTAAAATATCAGCATGCAAATATTGGGTCACGATGATTATTATAAGGAAAACGTCACTGTCGCCCGCAGTCCAGAGGCCAAATTTACTGTAATGGGGAATTATATGACACATATCGTGAATAAATGCATTTATTTAACTAGTCTAAGGGAATTCTATGTACACAGCCTACCAATTTGAATTTGAGTGTACCAACCCCTTCCTTAATCAAGATCTGAACGCGTCGGTTTAGGCCTACCTAACGCAGATTCCTGTGACATATCTCGCTTATTTATGTACCTAGCATCTCAACTTCCACACCTAGTTAGCGCAATCAACAACCTTGTCCCGCTTTTCGGAGTTCCTTGTGGAGGCGGCATCCTCGCGCCGTGCAAGTGTACCCTAGCTTCTTACGTTTCCTGCAACCTGCATGTTGCATTGCCTCATACACTAACACTCTATTGCCTGCTTGCACACTCTTCGACCAGTCTGCCTAAGGCGGATGCTGAAAGCACTTATTCTCGTTTCACTACGTGTAAATGCGCACTACGCCGCTCCATGCCGGCAATACAACTAGGTCCTGTGGTTCCACTAGCAATATTCTGGACATTTACTAGATAAGATGCCCGTAGTATCAGTATTCTGGCATTACTTACTACTTTCCCACTGATTTCAGGTGGCCAACATGCTCCGTGATAACAGTCAACCCTTATCAGGGCAAGACGATAGAGCAATAAAGACACAGTACTAAAAGCATCGCTAGTAGTACACCAGTGAGATCCAAATCCTTGTAGGTAACAATATCCGTCTTGGAGATATAGGGATTCTCCTCTCACTACTAGGGTGTCCGGTCTCAACACCCATCAGTACAACTACTGGATCCGTCACGACTATAAAATGTCGCGCATCTTCCAACTCGTTTTGTCTTATTTGTCTTGTCCTGGTTCTCTCTCTCTCTCCAAGATACACAATTTGTTTGGCATACTGAAGTTACGCTTAGTCCCTTTTATCATGGTTATGATTACCTTGCCAGGTCTACTGAGCTGTCTAGGATAAAAAAAGCGTCTTTAAGACCATTGAATTTCTGTCTCAAATTAATAATAATCAAACTGCAACGCTAGAACGGCCACCTATGATTTTCTCAACAGTTTCGTTGACAAAGCACGCTAAGACAGTGTGAGGCGATCTGTATACATTCAACCGGGGATTGCGATTTGATATTTCGTATTTGATCTAACCGATCTGGGCCCTGATGTACAAGAGAGCTTGACAAACGGTTTGAATTTGGGTTGAGAGAGAGAAGCAAGGATCGTTGCCGTTGAGAGGTTCGAGTCTTGTTCTGTACTGGGGGACGACATAGAATTTGACAAACATGCCAATTGCAACAACGCCAAATACAGCCATGTTTGCTGGTCGATCTGTCCACTTGTCAATGTTGGCCTGAAGTTCATCTCGAGCCTGATCCCACATGTGTTGGGAAATTTGCTTGTTCTCAGAAGGGGGGCGCTTTGCTTCGAGGAATAAGGACTTGATCAATGTGCTTCTGCGAAGCTTTGTGACGATAAGGTCTACCCGGCCCCGCCCTTCTTCAGAGGCATATGTTTCTCTTTCTATTCCAAAGTTTCCATTTGCAAGCGGGAAATAGAATTGAAGAATTTGGGACCACATATGGACCACACGATCTTCACGGCACCCAGGCTTGACATTGCTCATATAATGCTGAATCAAAGGGTGTTGGTCATGTCTCTAAGCTATATACTTAGCTTTCCTGCACTTTTAATCAAAGTATAGATGTGGGATACTCATACCTCGTAAGCCATCTTGAAAAAAATGAGGATACGTCAAGTCCGGCTAGAAATGGAGGATATGTGAAGTCCGAAGCGAACAAATAGAGTGATTTGTGAAGCTATACAGATTCTAAACGTAGCTAATGATATTAATAGGAGATAGTTGTGCACATATCCATACTCACATCTGCCTTAGAGAGAACTATTCACCAAGCTTCCAATCTCATGGGGTATCCTAAAAAGGCATTGTTCTATGTCAATAAACCTGTGACTTCTGCTTGCAAGGCACCTGCACGTAATTGATATTCTAAAAAAAAATTAAAAAAATTTTGTTATTGAGGAGGCAGCAATGCATTATTTGTAACTTTCTCGGAGATTTTCTCAATGGAAAAGTCGAGAATGTGGAGCCTGAAATTGAGAAGACTAATTGCTAAACAATAGAGAATCTTAGTGCCCAGGGCCCTGGCTTAATGCTTGGGCTGTACGTAGCAGACGAACTCTCTCTGACAGATACTCTTTATCATGACCCCGTTGATGTAGGTAGGGTGGAGTAAACTTTTATACGTGATGGATAGACGGGTACAACGAGAAAAAGTACGTTCTTTAAGCGGGTAGTTTTGACAAATTAATAGCAAATCAATTCTTCTTCTTCTTCTTCTTCTTCTTCTTCTTCTTCTTCTTCTTCTTCTTCTTCTTCTTCTTCTTCTTCTTCTTCTTCTTCTTCTTCTTCTTCTTCTTCTTCTTCTTCTTCTTCTTCTTCTTCTTCCTGCCGAAAGAGTACGTCTGCTATTTGATCGAGCTATGTGGAAATGGATTTTATTGGTCGTGAGGCTTGGGATAAGCAGGGTCAATTGTTCCACTAACTATCTAGTTATCACTAATGTACTAGTAAGTAGTTCGTGTAACTGAGAACATCGAGAATACACTTAATTAAATGTTAAGGTTCCGGACTTAATCTGCAGTTCTTCTATACCCTGACTGCACTGAATGGTGGAGATCGAACGAGAATGTGACCATGTTCAACTCTATCGACTAAGTTGAAATTTACGGTTAAAGCTGGTGCATATGACCATAGATGTAGATTAGACTATATTCCCATGCTCTACTTAGTTCTACTTTTTTTGTTAGCTGGTACATACGACCATAGGGTGTGGAGAACAGGGCTTCCCGTCCGCTCAGCCGTACTTAAGCCACACGCCGGCAGGTTAGTAGTATGGTGGGTGACCACATGCGAATCCCTGCTGTTGTATGTTTTTTTTTTTTGTTTTTCCTCTTTTTTGCATGTTTTTGCTCTTTTTGCAACCTGGCTGATCTGGCACACATTATCTGGTAGATGGCTGAGGCCGTGGGGTCAAAATAGCGCGTTTCTTCCCCATGTCAAGTATTCAAAGCCAGTATACCCGAATCCCAAGACTCAAGATCCATTAACGAAGCGTAAGACTAGACATTCCACCTACAATATCAGAGTCCAACGTGCCTCTCGCACAGAATACATGGAACGTGGAATTACTCAAGCCACTACCTTCAAAGCAAGCTAGTTAGTAGCTGGAGTCTATCTAGGTCAAATTATTTCCATGCATAATTCTAGAAGAACATGCTTTTCTTGGGAATAATCTTGCATCAGACTCGTCATTCTCACGTACTGATAGATATCGACAGAGCCTAACAGACCATATCGCCTAGCCCAAACTGGGAGTTGGGTTCAATCATTCCACTTGTCATTGAGTTTTGAGGTCTTGACTACATTCCAAAGCCCAGGAATCTTGTGAGTGCTCAATTTAGTATAATTAGACCAAACGGATCTATATTCATTACAAAGTGAAGATTAATTCCCCTGTCAGAGAAAAGCTCCTCTATTATTGATTTTTGAACTCACTGGAGGCCTCTACGGAGCCATCGTTGAGTATCAACCCTCGTTCCTCAATATACATCGTAATAGAGCCATTCCTGACATTATGCTCCCATTATTAAAATCCAAGGCGGCTGTCACACTGCAATCTGAAACCCACAGCCTCAACATCCATCCCATGCAACAACTCCGGATATCTTTCAATAAACTCCGAAGTCAATCCCAATCCACTTCCCTAGTAAAAACATCTTGGAGACCATTTCGAGTTGGGAGTTACTCAATGACAAGGATTTGATTTGATGGACCTGGGGGTCTATTGATATGGATTATTAGCAGGGGTAAGTCCGAATATTTATACCTTGCTGTAATATCCCAGAACAAAAGAGGAAACTGAGAAAAAAGGAACAACTCAGATTCTGCGTTCGTTAACGCCGGGCTACACACTCGGGTTGAGCATATTCCGGACGTAAGAGTTTGTATCAAGAACTAAATCACGGAGATATAAGTTGGACCCTATTTAATTGTATACTGAGGGTCACGATAATGATTCATTGTTCATCAGCGCCAATCAAATCCTTGAAAGGGCGGTCCATAGTGGAACCACTTATGAATCAGTATTGAAGTGGGAATTACGGAGTATACTACTTACCTCTGTTCTTGAACAATCTATACAGTAAGCCCGGACGTGAAAGAGGTTGGAATATGGCCAAAGAATGAAGCCCTGTATATTGAAGAATGCTTTGATCCTGTGAGAATTAGACCTCCTCTCGCAATCCCACTTTCCTCTCCTCCCCGTGCAGTAGGAAAATGCGATGCTATGAAAGATACATTCTACGGTACTTTTGCTCACGGTGGGATTGAATCAATCCCTAAGGACGGCATAGAATTGGATCTTAGAATATGATGGAAAAAAACGTTTTCTTTTACACAGTAGATCCTCGTCCTGTTTCCTCAGTAAGCTCCACCGGTAAAGAAAGTAGCTCCTTTTCAGCAAGGCCCTCCTCAAATAGCGCGACATGTTCAAAATCAATCAAGTGCACACCACCTCCCGAAACCCTACCAAGAAGAAAATTATGTCGATTCACATCCCCGTGAACAAAGTCCAGACTATACAGTCTATTGAGTAACGCCGTACAATCCGCCAAATCGTCGATACATGCCCTCTCTCCATCAACCTTTTGAAGAAGGAACCCCATTACTCTATCAATTTCAGTCAAATGACCGAGAAAGGTCGGGGCAATAGGCTCGTTGGGATGATTCTTTTGATAACCGGCTAGAATGGAGTATACCCATGTCTCATGTTCAATTCGGGGTATATCCCATCCGAAGCGGGCAATTTGGCGACACAGGGTACGCCGTTATATTGGATCTCATAGACTCCCGAGTTGAAACGTTTTGTCCTCTGCAAACTTAAAACATCAATGCATCTATCGTGCCATGATACATTGATGCCGGGCAGGGGATTTGTAGAGACTCTCGTCACAAGAGTCATCTTCACCTCGCGAAATGTCCATAGTGGTCCATGGCGACTCAGGGAAAGCTGGCAAGTTGGGAGTCAGAAGATAGGGTCGACACATGGTATCCTCATCGAAAGTATCGGAAGAAATTGTGAGGTAGTGAACTTGTTGTTTCACCCGGAATCGATAGTGACCATTCTCATCATCTATGAGCTGTGACAGAACTTCAACCTCTGGCGTCGGAAGAGACATGATATTGATTAAGTTCTGTCTATTGTTGGATCTCGTCGTAAATGAAAAGGCTGAAGGGGTGGCAAACGGAGAAAAGGGTGTCTCGAAAAGATGCAAGATGTAGTTAGTGAAAAAGGAGCGAAAGAACTGTAATGTTCTGATTTGATAAAAACGAAGCGCGTGGACTTGGATAAAGCGTTTACTAGCCGCCGAGCAAGGGAGGTTAGTTACATGTCCGTATCAATAGTTAGTTAGTAGAAGGGCGGTGGAATTACTAATTACTTGTATTTCAATCCACTCTATGCCAACAATCGATGAGATATCTGTTCCTGCATATGAGAAATCAAGGTAGATTGGTTTTGATATACAGCAATCCAGTCTAGCTGCGGTAGTACCGCAGCTAGTATACAAGTGGACAACTGAAGCCACGAAGACAAGAGTATCCAAGAGTCTACTCGTAGAGTAATCATCAAATATCATCCACTAGTTATATATCATGAATCACATAATAGTCCGAGAACAATCATTTAGACAAATTGCTAAATAACCGCGGCCTCCAAACTGACAAAAAACCACTGGAGTTATGCTGAGTATCCAACCCAATAGAAAACATCAAAATCATCATTAGAAAAAAAAAGAAAAAAAAAAAAAACTACCTCCTCTTCTCCCAAGAACTAATCTCTCCCGTCTCCCCATCCTCCTTAATCCCCAAAGCCCTCCTCAACCTCTCACTCTCCTCAATCTTCGCCTCAGCAAGTTCATGAACCTGATAAGACTTAAGATTCCTCCTCCCTTTCCCACCAGCTCCTCCATTCCCACCTGCACCCCCAGATCCAGATCCAGATCCAGCCTCATCCAAAGCAAGTAATTTCTTCCTTAACTCCTCACACCGTTCATCAATCTCCTCCTCACTCAAAACCCTCTCCCCCTCCTCAACCCCAGTCTCACCCTCCTCCTTCTCTCCATCCTTAACTTCCGCTTTCCCCTTACTCTTCCCCTTAGCTTTAGCCTGTTCCTCCTCAATCCTCTCATTCTCCTCCTCAAGTCTCTCCCTCTCCTCCAAAACCTTAACCTCAATCGCTCTCATCCGATCATGTTCAAGAATCTTCTTATCCGGAACCCGCTGTTTGAACCCTCCCGTCTCCCGCGCACTGGTCGGTGGATATGGTGCCCCGTACCCTGCATTCCGAGGTTTCATGAATGCACTGTTTCGTTGGACATAGCCGGATGTTCCGCTTCCGCGGGGTGTGGTTAGGCCTACGTTTGAGGACATGGCCTTTTGTGAATGTGAATGTGAATGTTTGGAGTTTAGGTGTAGATTTGAGGTGTTGCAGGTGTGGGTGGAGGACTTCGTGGAGTTTCAGTCGGTAATTATGAGATTGATATTGATATTTCCCGCTGTTCTTTGGATCGGGTGTGGTGTAGATGTGTTAAATGGTAGAAACGAGTAAAGTTGAACGATTCAAAGTTATCTTTGTGACTTCCGACTTATCATCACGTGATTAAACATGACCGCATTGATAACGCTGTTAACAGTACGAACATAAGCATCAATCTATAAAGAAGCTAGGAAGTTTACATTTGAACTATAGATTGAGCGAAGGAACAGATAATAAGTGTATGGAGAATATATTAGCCACGAGCAAGATATCCACAGCATGGTTTCAGCATGAGCAACACTTTCCATTTTCAAGTGAACTGTATACCGAAGCAAAACCGCACTTGATAGTTGCATCTGAGAATAGTCTGAAAAAAAAATAATTTGAGATATAACCCATGTAAAGGTTGGGGGTGGGAGTAGGATGAAGTAATAAAAGAGACAAAGAAAAATAAAATAAAACATTTCAATAGAGACGAAGGGGGTACCGTGCCATGCAAAAGATGTTGTCTCTCCCATATTTCCATTTCCGAATTTCTCCCATGTCATATGCCGAAGATTGAAAAATGAAACGTGAAAAGAATAAAGTGATAAGCAAGGTCATTCCCCATCCCATGTTATCGGTTTCATTGCCATTCGTTGTCTCACAGACACCTATTCGGCGCAGGGGAGCGAAGGCGGGCGAAACACAAGACACCAACCAGATCGTGTCCATGGAGATGAGAAGAGTGATCGATGTCTCAGCGTGGGAGTTGGCTGAGATTGGAGCCTCGATGCATAGTGACAATGGGGAGAAAGCAAACACAATCATAAGATAAGAACAGAGGGAAAAATAAACAAGAAAGGGAAAAGAAGAACAATATCGCGAAGAACACACATCCGAGAAGGTCAACAGCAGATAAAAAAGACACAATGAGATGATGAGTAAAAAAATGGGCCCTTTCTTTGCGCCGTCAAGCCATGGTTAATAAGAGGGGAAACAACATTGACGTTTTGAGTAACTTCATATATCCGGTCCGAATCCTCCTGTATGTATACGCCCATATTAGATAAAGCAGAATGACTCGGTGTTTTTCTTTTTCAGATCAGCATTAGAAAAGATTATGTGGGCAAGCAAAGGTAAAGTGTGCAACGAATTAGTGAGCACTGGTGACATCGACCGGGACGGCAACACCGGTGTTGCCCGTCTCGGGACTGGAGACCGATGTCACAGTGCTCTTAGCAAGGCCCTTGGACTCGAGTGAGTCGTCAACGGCATTCTGGTTGTCCGTCGGGGGTGGGGTAGGCGGAGCGGTGCCGACAAACGGTGCCCGATGTTGGTCCATGGGAATGGAACGCTTGGAGGGCTGAGGAGATGATTTGTGAGAGTTGGGGGGAGTTGTCGAAGTAGTGTGTGGGAGTGGTCCTGTTGCTGGAGAGTTGGGGTCGAAGATGAGCTTTTCAATAGCGACAATTTGCTTGCCATAGCTGAATTTCTTCAGTTGGCTGAGAAGAGGCTTGATCTGGTCAATCAGAGCTTCGCGCTCGGCGCCCTTCAGCTGACCTAGGACTTTCTCTGCTGGGAGTTAGTGGTGTCCACAAAAGAAGTCGAAGATAGGGGTTGGTAACTTACGGATGACATAGTTTCCATATTGGTCGCGCATCAAGCCGAGTAGAGGACTCTCGCCTCGCTCGTTTGGTGATGTTAAGGTGGAGATGATATGGTGACGCTGACTCTCTTCGCCGAACTCGATGCTCTTTTCGACAACATTGCTAGCGAACTTGTGCTTAGAGTATGCCAGGAGCTGGGACATGACAATGATGATCATGCGGTTGCGATCCTTCTCCTCACCATTCTCAATGACATGTTGGATGACATAGTTGCCGAACTGATCCGGGATGAGGTTGGACGTGCATGCATGGAGTTCACCAAGAATAGATTCACGATCAACTTCTTCGCAGTGCTCGAGCATCCGCTGGATAACCCGGCAACCATAAGGGTGGGCTGCAAGTCGGTTCACTTGGCCACGGAACGCGTTGATGATGAACTGGACGTAGTGAGACGGAACTCGCTCAATTGCCTTTTGAATAACGTGGTTACCGTTCTGGTCTCGAACGCACTTCAGCACATGATTCTCCAGCTCTTTGACCATCGCGGCTTGCTGGTCGGTGAGGATATGCTCGAGGGCCTTTTGAACAACACGGCAACCATACATCTGGGTCGATAGAGCAAGGACATGGCCACGCATCTGGTTCGCCAGAATCTTCTTTTGAGTCTGGTTGCCATGCTCGAACAGCTTCTGTACCACATAATTTCCAAACACATCGGTCATCAATTGCAGACAGTTAGGCTGGATTTCTCTGAAAACCTGCTCCTTCTCATCACTGTTGGCAGTTTCAAGCTTCTGTTGGATGAACCGCGAACCGTGCTGATCACCACTGAACTCGACAACATGGTTATAGATATCCTTGAGCTCATAGCGCTTATTGCCTTTGCTGTTGGCCCGGAATTCTTCCAGTAGAGGGCTACGGACCACCTGTGCGGGATCATGCTCACGTTGTGCCCGGTTGACCAAAGCAGCAGCACCAAGACCCAATTGTGCCATGGGGTAATATCCTTGTATAGTATTGAAGCGGGCTCCGGCGTACCCAGAGTAGTCATAAGAGGGCGACATCTGCATTCGCTGCAGTCCATTCGCTTGGTTCTGCACAAACTCTTCTTGAAGACGCAGACGACGCTCGAAAGCAGCGGCCTGGCTCTCGGTCATGCGAGAGCCAGAGTTACGATACTGGGCACCATCAACACCAGCATAAATCGGGCTGTCCATACGCGCGTAGTCCGCGGGAGAGATCGACCCGGTGTCTGCACCTCGAGCACGTTGGTAGAGGACATCTGGCGCACCGTCAGCGCCATAGCTACCTAGCGATTGGAAGTTCGCGTCCTCGCTGTTCTGAAACTTGCGAGGGAGAGAACCATCGAAGGAGGCATGTGGAATGTAGGCAGGACGTTGGACTGATCCTTGACCGGCGAATCCTGCATCGTTGAGCTGCAGCTTGTTCAAACCTGCATTGAGATCCATAGAGCCCCCGCCGTAGCGACCGTCAAGGCTGTGGTTGTCTGAATAGAAGGAGGGGTGAGAAGAGTGAACAGGTCTTTGAGTAGCGTAGGAGGCAGAGTTGTGCGAGATGTGGGAGAGTCCGCTGCGTGTCTGTGGCGGGGACATGCTGTCAGGCAGACCGGAGAGAGAAGACATGTTCATGGGGGTGGTCAAATCATCCTGGCGCTGGCCATCCATAGGTCCAGAAAATCCAGGCTTGACGGGGAATGTAGCTCCTACAGGACTTCCACCGAGTCCAGTCGCGCTCATCTGTCGCCGTCCATCCCCATTACGAAGAGCTGGGAAGCCGCCGAAAGAGATGCCATCGCCGGATGGAGAAACACCCTCAGAACCGTTGTGAAGGTAGGGGCGATGGCTGGCGGTAGCAGCAGAAGTCGCGATGCCAGTTGTGCGTGGCAGGCTGAAATATGAAGAGCTGGAGTCGGCACTGTTGTTCAAAGCGGGTGCACTTCGATCATTCGCACGAGTCTCGACCGGGGATGTTGCCAAGCTGCGGTTTTGGCTCATGGCCAGCGACGATGTGTTCACGGTGCTCCATGGGAGGTTAGGGCGTCCAGCCCAGCCATCCGACTCGGAAGAAGATAACAGAGAGCCTGATCCTGACTTTCCTTCAAACGCATTCTCACTGATATGTTGATCTGCAGAGGTCAGTACACGCCACAATGCAAGTGTGAGAAAAGCACAAACCACCTACCATCTGCAAACCCACCCCCGAGGTTGGAGTCACCCCAGATATTGCTATTCCAGCTAGACTTGCCAGTACCGAACCCTTTCCCCACGTTATTGCCATGGGATCCACGTGCGCGATCACCGTTCATCCCAGATGAATTCATGTTGGAGCGTCCCGATCGTACCTGTAGCACCTGTATTAGCAATGACGTCCTAGACCAGTCATCAGTCCATCCACGACTCACGTTGTGTACACTGCTTCCGTTCGCAGCCATCGTAGAAGCCATTCCCAGAGATCGATCGACGGAGCAGAGGTATTCGGATTATGTACTCGAGCGTGTGCGGGATGAAGAAGTATTTGCAGGAGGATAGGACGGTGTCGAGACTAAATGACAAGGCCGAGCAACCGACTTGTTCGGCCAGTATATTCGGTTGGGCACCAGGCACCTGAAACGGCGTACACGAAGAGATATAAAAAACTATCAGAAGCGATGACCCTTGTTAGCTTTCAAAGGATCTTTCTATGACAGGCGACCAGGTTGATAGGGTGCGAGGGACGTGGGGAGGGCCAACTTGAGAACCTACCAAAGGAGTGAAGGGATCACCCGTAAGAAGAAAGAAAAAAGGAAGGCAAAAAAAAAGATAGAGAGAAAGCAGCGACACCAGGTGATGACAGATCCTGATGTGGGGGGAGGGATTCCTTTCTGTTCTCACGAATTGTACCTTTTCACTATTCTTTTCTTTGTTCTTTTCCACCGATCCAGGACATGTACAGGGTAATACAGGATCAGGAAAGTTGGGGAAAGGAGAAAAGAGAAAGGCGATAATGAAAAAGGGAGAAGCAACCGTCAAGGCGAGAGAAATGCGGAAGAGAACGAAAAGGAACGAACGAGAGGAGGAGGAGAAGTTGATGGATGATGATGCAAGGCGACAAAGAATTGGAAGGATGGCAGATCTTCCCCTTCGTTTGTTATTTTGTTTTCCCTAGCTGCAGGGCGACAGTTGGTAACCGGAGATCAGAATTGGGATAAAGGCGCGGGCGACGTTACTCTGCTCCGTGCATGCTCCAGGAATCTCCTAGGTTGCCGATCGTCCTCATGTGCCTTGTGGAGAACCAAGGCGATATACGGAGAATGAAAGGACGTTTTTTTATCACCCTAGGAAAGATTGGCGCAAGGGGGTATCGAAATGGAGGTGGAGAGGGGGGGGGAGACAGAGAGAGATGGTTGTCGACCGGGGGGAGGGGGGTGGGTGGATGAGAGGGGGTAGAGA